>VZTU01015586.1:5100-25326 GCA_013400835.1 Zapornia atra
GGTGTTGGTGTTGGTTTTTATTTTGGGTTTTGGGTTTGTTGGTATGGTTTTTTTCTGTTTAATATCTGATAACTGGAGGGAAGAAGAAAACCAGTTAGAGTCCCCTCTCCTAAATCTGTTACAAAGAGTTCTGGGGTAAAAAAACAGGAAGGTGAGTAAATAATTAAAATGTTGCTATAGTTTTTCTATTGCTTTAACTACATTAATTCGCAGTCTTACAAATCTGCCAGAGAAGGACAACAAGATACTTCTCACTATCAGCTGCTCTGAAGAACTTTTTTCACTTGTTTTATATTCCACAGACGGGTTAATAATTTCTGTTCCTAGAAAGATTCGCCCATGCCTTGCTCCAGAGCCTAAAATAATCAGTATTTTTCAAGGCAACAGCCCTTTTGGCTGGCTTCTAAATATTCTGAAATTCAAGTAAACCTTTTGTTTGAACTGTGCTGTGTGCTTCACAATGTTATTTCTGCCATACTGAACAGGATGGTCTTTCTACTATCTCCCCTCATTAAAGCAGATTATGTTAATCAACTATCTTTAACATCAGGGAAAAGAACATTTTGTTATCTGATAATTTGCTGATCTGCATTTTTTCGGTGGCCACTT
Source organism: Zapornia atra (assembly GCA_013400835.1). Taxonomy (NCBI): domain Eukaryota; kingdom Metazoa; phylum Chordata; class Aves; order Gruiformes; family Rallidae; genus Zapornia; species Zapornia atra. The sequence continues at coordinate 5,710 of VZTU01015586.1, forward strand.
ACTCATAACTTGTATTCTCAAGTGACTTCATGTCACAAGTGGTATACAAGTGATTTCTGCTACAGAACACAGAGAAGAACATGGTTGGATTCTACATGACTATTTCTAAAAATTGAAAATTCACTGTAAAGGGTGAATTGTGAACTGTGTGGAATATAGGCAGTAAAGGGTAAGCTTAAAAGCAAGTTACATGGCTAGATTCAAAATAAAGAACCACATTTGCTCATTTATGCTATTTTTTTTTCCAGTATAGCAGTTAAGAGAAAGNATAGCAGTTAAGAGAAAGAGCTCTTGCTTTTTATTACACTATGAGGTGTATTTCAGTCTGTGCTGTTATTATTTGTCTTTAAAATATTTTGACAATACGTACATTAATTGCTTTTATAAATTTCTCTACTTCTAACATCTAGACACATGGATGGTTCCCTGCATATATTACAGAAAAGCATGAAACAGAAAAAAAAAGTATTTCTTATTTGAGTACATGTCTGAAAAAATTGGTTTTATTAATCTTTAAACATTCAACAAAGACAAATGATTTATTCATGCATAATAGAGTATTCCAGACAGTTCCAGGTTTCATTAGTCAACGTTTGAGTGAATTCTGTTTGCCATAATAATGCTTTACATTTATACAATTTCCATGCAAAAGTATTTCGAAGTGTTTTGCCCAGTGTATATACATAAGGGATAAATTAGCCAGCTAGCAAATTAGAGTTACCTTCTAAGTGAAACTGCAAGAACTTTGTGGCAAGAATTTTCTATGAGGTTTTTTTGTTTGTTTTCCTTTGCTTTTTTTAATGAGATTTCATACAATTGAATTAAACTGTGTTTTATAGTTTTACAGATAGGACATTTGACTCACAAAGAACAGGTACCTACTACTTGCTTGTGTCGCAGACCTCCTGTCATCTTCAGGAAATTTTCTTAGTATGATTTAGGCCTTAAATAAAGTCAGGAAAACTAATAATTGCACCAGCTCAGCTTTGGTGATTGTTCATGTTCATTACTTGAAATGTAAGAGAGTCACAGGTAACTTTAACCACCTTTTAGCAATACAAATGCACTCTTCCACTGATGTTAAGCTAATTTGTATAATACAATATTTGCTATGTGCTAATAATGCAATTATTGAAGATCATCTGTCATGAGTCTGAACCTTTAATTACATATCTCAGAAACAGTACTTGGTTTATTTCAGTATTTGACGATTTCAATTATAATCTCACGGAACTCAAACTAAGGCTGTTTCCATGTCTATGCAGCAGTATACACAATGTCTTCAGACCCTGGTTACAATTTCTAGTTGCTTTTTAACAGAACATAGCTCTTCTTACATGTCATAAGATCGGTACTATACATGTGTGCATGAATTGAGAGACAGATCTGTAGTAAAGCCAAGAAAGGGCATATTTTTTTTAGGTTTAAGAGAAAATAAGAAATTCAACTTGGCCAGATTATTCTCTTCTGTCATGAATGTAGAGAACCACAAAGGTGATCACCCTTCTTTTCTATAATTTTCTTTTTTTCTTGAATGGAACTGGTAGTATTGGAATTTCTCCAAGCTAAACAATGTAAAATAGTAAGTTGTTCAGGATAGGTGAAGTCATCTACCAACATGGAATTTTTTTTTTTTCCAAGGTTGATATGAATAAGAAACTTCCTCAAGACTAGAAAAAGTAGAAAACTATTTTGCACTGCTTTTGTCACTTGTGTTTCTCCTGGTCTCACCTCAGCATGCTGCTGCAGTGCTTGCAACTACCTTGCTGTGCTTTACAACAAATTATTACATTTCTTTAATTAATCCTCATCTGGCTATTCAGTAGTTATTTCTAACTCCCACACGGAATAGTACAGACTTTACAACTAATTTCATGAGCAGTGTTGCAGTGATTTTACAGGAAACGTGTAACAGGCAGAACAAAGGATGTTAGAATTCGGCCCACAGTAACTTTGGTGCAGTCACTCACATGAGCAAACATATGACGAATTGAAACTACCCTTCCATCTCACTTTGTGTAATGAACAGTCCTCAAAAAACATACTCTGCCCTTCTGGAAGAAAGCTGTGTAAGTGAAGAGCATGTCTGTTCTATATACTTAAGGTTCCTATCAGTATAATAAAACAGTACTCCACAGGATAACTTTTTTCATTGCTAGCAGCACTGTTGGTCACAGCTAATGCAATAAGTAAATTTAAGCTTTTTGGAAATTAGTGGTGCTTCATATTCATTTTGATCAGACTGTTAACCTGACTTAGTAACAACCAAAATTAATTCAAAGCACTGCGTTCTTGCTGAACATTCCCTTCTTCTCCGTGATGAGGCAGAAGATAACTTCAAAATGTAACCATCTATCTGGCAGTGGAAAAATTATCCCCTTTTAATTATTCGTATTAAAAAAAAGCCCAACCAAAAAACCGCCCAACAAAAAAAAAACCAAACCAAAAAAACCAAGAGAGGCTTGTACTTGCTCTGTATTATTAAAATAGTTTTTCATCCAGAATAAATTTATTCAAGCAGGATTCTTTTTTTGGTAACAAGACTAGTAACCAGCTATATCTTTTTAGTACTGCTTGCTGTGTGATATCATAGGAGGAAAGAGCCCCCTAATGGTTTCAAGTTATCTAGGAAAATAAAAATTTAACTTTCTATGAGTTCGCGCTGGAAAGAAATGCAAGATTAGGTTCAAAAAGGCCAGATTAGTGTTCTAAAGAAAAAGGTGATACAACTGAATCAGTTTAATATGTTGCAAAAGGTCCATATTAACAGCATTACAGGCTCAAAATGAAATAAATGTTTTATATTATGTAACCTCTTAAAATAGTTCTGATTTGAGTTTTTTCAGCTATTTTTCCTGAATCTGACAAAAGATGCTTCCACTGTAAATCTTTAGTGAGGAAATGAATAGCACATTTCATGAGTATAAAATTAATTAATTGCTTGGGCTTTCGTTTTCCTTCTGTGCTTAAAAAAAAAAAAAGTTCACATTGAATATTCCTTTTGCAAAAACATCATTTGGAATTTTATGGTTAGAAAGTAGCCTGAATACTAACATATACTAGTCTGGACAGAATCATATCACTGACCTTGAAATCACAGAATTAACATGATTTTATTTCCAATGACAAAATTGTAAGATATATTTAAAAAGCACAGGTCTAGTAAAAAAGGGTTTTCAGAAAGTAAAGAGAGAGATGAATAAGAGCTGTAAGAAAGCTTTTGAGTATATGTAAAGGACTATTTTTTGCAAGTCAAAGTGCACATGAAATATTTTGAGACAGGCCTTAAGTTTTCTTAGGAACCAAGGTGGATTAGATATCCAATTATCTTCACTCCTTACAAAATTCTGTCTACATTTGGTAGATCTAACTCTTGATACCCAGGTTTTTATCTTACTGGTAACACTTTCAATCAGTTCATTAAAATATAAAAGGTTTCTCTCCATTATTTATGGTCAGATTCTGACACCTACTCCATAGTCAATGTATGCAGTCCCCACCTCCAGAAGTATGCCACTCAGTGAAAGCTAAGGGGATACAATGTGCCCCCAAGTGATTTTCTTGCTACTTGGAAAGAATTTCATTAGAAAATATTGAGATTATTGACATGGATCAATAAAAAGCAACATAGACATTATTCACAGAGAAAATATAAAGAAATGAAACTCCACAGATGCTATAATTTAAGCCTTTGGTTTTGATTTATCAGTTTACTTGGTTTGCCAGTGCTTAGTCATATAATACATTATAGAAGACAAAGCTGCCTTTTAAGCCTTTCATATTTTGTTCATGTGGTCACTTAGGCACCCCTTCAAATTATTGTTAGTTTTAGAAAAAAAAACAACCATATATACCTGGGATCCCCAACATTTATGTCCTTTACAAATTGTAATAAATCATTTTGGTAACTGTGGGAATTCCACTTCACATTTGGGATTTTAAGCAATGATTAAGTATTTTAGTAGGGTCTTTATAGAACTTTATAACAAATATCTAGTAGACAAAGAGGAGTATTTCTCTGTATTTGTGATGCTTTTGTGATTGGATAAAATGGATCACAGTTACGTGTATAGTCTAGCACCCATAGCCTGTGATAGGCAGTTTCTTAACTGGAAAGTTGTACTTGGCTGGGTGCAAATCTACTTAAACACTTGGCTTAATAAACTGATGTTCTACTTCAAGTAACAACAATAACTGATATAGAAGAAATCCTTTACTTTGGAGCAAGGAGCAGAGTGCACGTACCAATGAGGAAGGTAGTGCAGATTATCATGGTCAGAAGGAATGTGTCACTAATGAAGTGACAGTGCCACCTTCTTAGTATTATGCTCCCATGGCCCGTAAACCCCAAGTCATACAAATATAAGCTAAAGTTCAGTTATTTCAGTTTTAGCTGATCACCTTCAGAATCCCGGCAACCTTTCACAACCTATTAGAGGAAAACCATTTCCAACAGAGCCAAAAGAAATATGTAGAAAGTTTATGTAGACCTAGGCAGTTAGGAGACAGTAGTGTCGATGTCACATCAAAATAAGCAATCAGTCCATGGGATGGCTGCATCAAACATGCAGCACAGTGTGACAGAACATCCTAGCTTTCTTATTTCAGGTCATAAGTCTTGATCTTCTCGTCGCAGGCAGAATGTTAGCAATTGCTACTGTATCTATAAAAAGATGGCAGTCTAATGCCATATTATTTAAGGCAGATCATGTTTGCTCAGCAGATGTAAGCTTGCAGTCAAAAGACAGATACTGTTTCAAACTACTGACAAGCACTGAGAAATCATCCAGGTAAATGTTCTATCTACCTGCCTTCACAACATATACAGTAATGAATTAATAATATGAGAGAGCTGTGTTGTTATTACTCCAGACTGCTTAGTATGTGTGGGACAAGTTACATTAAACATCACAGAAGTAGTTAGAAATCATCTTGCCTGGCTGCTTAATTTCCATTTACCTGAAGGGTTAAGTATGATAAATGCAGTGCACAAACCATGTCCTGTTCTTAATTGTCTTTGGGTATACATAGCATTTGATACATGGTCATCTGCAAGTGAAAGAAATTTCAGTGCAAAAAATGCATTCTATAAGCAGATGCCAAAGCTTGTATTTAACATGCAAGATACAATCAACAATCATTCCTTTTTTAGCTGCAGAAAAAACAAAGGATAATTTCCTTACCTGGAAGATCAAACTCTGTATATCGTCAGTACTATGTAAGCTAAGGGGACAGGATGATTTTTTGTCTTCTGTAATAAGCCTTTCTTCAGAGACACAGAACGTAAGAGATGCAATTATAAGTAAAATGAACTATTCCAAGGTCCAGTCTGTTATCAGTTGCACTGGCTTAGGGCAGGCATCCTCTTGCAAATGAAAAAGGTAGCTCAGCAAGTTGTCCAGTGAAGGAGCTCAGTATCAGTGTTATCAGGCACCGGCAGTCACATACTGATGCTATAGTGTGTACAGTCTCCCTCTATTGCGTGCTTTCTCTCGCTCTCCCTCTCTCTCACCCTGACGTTCACTCAGCTCTGAGTCTGAGCTCCTGCTGCTGCCGTATAATCAATCTAGCCTGTCTGAATCTAATAGGCCTCTATTTAACCAGCCAATCAATAGCACAGATTCCGTTGCTGGTCCCCGGGGTCTTTTCCAGGAGTGGCACAAACAATAAGAATTTGGCCAGCAGTTTAACCAAGTATTTTTCATTATTTTATCTTCCTTGAAGAAAAATTGCTTAGGAGAGCCCAGGTTCAAAGCTATCCTTGTGTTTTTTTTCATGGGAGTTATGTAAACATGCACATTGTATTGTGCTGGCATTCTGAACACTTCTAAATTTTTACCCATTCTGTGTTTTAGAATACATGACCAAAAAAATTAAAAGGAAAGAAAACACACACATACACACACACACTCCCTCCCCCACCCCCCAATCCACAAATAAATCTGCATGGTAAGCCTCTGGCTTTGTGTTCTGAAAAATCCAGTGGCAAGTTTTGTAACTTAGACCTGTTTATGGCAAGTATGGAAATTACGCATAAAGCAAGAATCAGAAGAATTGTGCTTCACAGGCTGTGCATCTAACTCCTTTCATCCTGGACAATCCTCCATGAAATTCTTCAATGTGAGCCCTTTCCTACGGGGCTTCAGCTCTTCACCAGCTGTCCCAGCATGGGTCCTTTCTATGGGGGGCAGTCCCTCAGGCCCAGACTGCTCCAGCCTAGTCTCACATAGAGTCACAGGTACTCCAGGAAACCTACTACACTGTGTGCCTCTCTCTCCAGAGGCTGTAGGTCCTGCCAGGAGCTTGGTCCAACAGGGGGCCCAGCGCCTTTCATACGTGTCCACTTGCTCAAGAGTGGGGGTCTCTTCACGGACTGCAGGTGGGGTCTCTGCTCTCCATCATATTCTTCGATGGAAGGTCTCCATCAGCTTCCACGGACTGCAGGGGGACAAGCTGCTCCACCATGGTCTTCTCCATGAGCTGCAGGGGAATGTCTCTCTGGCACCTGGAGCACTTTCCCCCCCACCCTTTCTTCACTGCCCTTGGTGCCTGCACTGTTTCTTACACCTTCTCACTCCCTTTGGTGGCAAAAAGTGTCTGCTTGTGTTTTTTTCCCTCTTAAATGTGATTCCCAGAGGTGCTGTGACCGTTGCTGATGGGCTTGGCGTTGTTCAGTGGCAGGTCCAGCCTTGAGCCATCTGGTGTTTGCTCTGTTGGGCCTGCAGAGAGCTTCTGGCTGCTTCTTCCAGAAGCCACCCCTGCAGCACCCCCTGCTCCACCAGAACCCAGCCATGTAAAACTATAAATTAACAAACTGAAAATATATGTATTATTACTACCTTATCATTTCAACAATAATCAAGGTAGTTCTGTAACTGAGTAATCAAAAGAAATCCAGAACATGCAGCTCTATAAGACTAAACCTTGTGAACATCTATTGACAGAATGGCAGATGTTGATTATTTATAGAGTTGCCTTTGATGGATTCCTTCATGACAAAAATAAAAACAGAAGTCAGGGTTGTACTTTTTATAACTTTCCCTGAAAAAAATGTAATTTAATGGGTTTTCTACATTAAACCTAAACATTGGTTCTCTTAATTTTATGATTGCTGAGTGATATATTGCTGATAACAGGTATTCAGGTTTCAAGTCCTGCCAATTCTTAAGACATTTTTTAAATGTTCAGGCTATTCACTTGCTTAAAATTATGCAATAGAATTTTAAACTCAATAATGCAATATAGAAACCTGTTTATAGTTCTCCTGATATTTAGGACATGTTTTTTCCACAGGTGGGGTTCAAAGCTGTCTTTAAAATATATTTTAAATTCTTGAATAAAAATACAATGACACTGAAGGTAGATTTTGTCAATTTTATTTCAATTTTCCTTCAAAAAATTCCCTTTCAGACTGTGAAGGGCATGATTAGAAAGGAAGACAATGATACAGGACAAGAGATAAATGAGACTAAAATTCATAGTTTCTTTTGTTCTATGTAGTATTTCTCATTATTTCTCAGAGTAGATAAATATGTTACAATATTGATTGAAGAATTAATTTTCTTTTCAAGCTATAGATGTAATAATTAAGTTTTGAAGAGACTGAATTCAATTTCTTTAAACATGCTGGAAAATAAGAGACGGTAAAACTCCATTCATTAAAAACTGACTTTAGCTATGAAAGTTATGTGTGCAAACCTCACACAATGGAATGCATGTTCATAAAACACAATATGCCTTATTTTCTATCTGAATGCTTTAGTGAGCTTCAGGATGAACATTGCTATAAAAATGCAAACTAATATAACTAAAATTATTTATTATCATCACTATTAATATTTATTGTATTATGATGCTTCTAGGTCAGATAAATAATTCTCTAGAAATACTCTGTTGTTGAGGGGAAACATACTTAGGGTTGGAACACAGATTTTAGGATGTGGCATTTCTGGAGCTATATTTATCTTCTGCTTCTCCATGCCAAAAGTTCAGATCATCCATTCCAAGTTTAGAAATGTTTTAAAATTCATATCGGTCTCTCTATGATGTATTTAACAATTGGTCATTTTCACAGACTTCAGAACTTTGAAAGGGCCACAATGACCCTTGCTCTCTGGTATAAAAAAGACAGGGACCTCCTGGAGAGAATCCAGAGAAGGGCTACGAAGATGATTAAGGGCCTGGAGTATCTCCCGTATGAAGAAAGGCTGAGAGAGCTGGGACTGTTCAGTCTAGAGAAAAGAAGACTCAGGGGGACCTAATTAATGTTTATAAATATCTTAGGCAGGGGATGCAGGGGGAATTGGCCAGCCCCTTTTCAGTGGTCTGTGGGGACAGGACTAGGGGCAATGGATGCAAGTTGGAGCACAGGAAGTTCCGCACCAACATGCGGAAGAGCTTTTTCACAGGGAGGGAGACAGAGCAGTGGAATAGGCTGCCCAGGGAGGTGATGGAGTCTCCTTCTCTGGAGATATTCAAGACTCGTCTGGATGCCTATCTGTGTAATATGGGATAGGGAGCCTGCTTTGGCGGGGGGGGGTTGGACCCGATGATCTCTCGAGGTCCTTTCCAACCCCTACGATTCTGTGATTCTGTGATGTTAGCGAGTGAAATGAGTTCTACTAACCGAAAGGACAGCTGAAATGGAAATGCTCGTATCCATACAGCTAAAAGTTTTTCTTCCCCAAAACACCAGGTCCACATCCAAGATACCTCTCGGAAATGTGATAAATTCTGAGTTTTGCATAAGCCTTGTTTGGAAAAGTTAGCTTATGCCAAAACTTTTTTAGACATTTAAATGTACAGACAATTACTGAATTAATTTATGCAAATTACCTGAGTCCCAGTATGACACAATTGAACTCTGAATTTTTCAGTAAAACACAGAAAAATTAATTACTGTATTTAAAAAGAATGGGATCTTCATGAAAATTTGCCATTGCTATAGGGCCTCAAGCTTCACTAATTAAATATTTGCATGGAGACCCAATTCTTATTGCAAGTAGGTTTTGTTCCCTAAAGCACTGGCAGTCACAAAATCTGAAAGTGACCTCAGTAATACATATACATCACTAAGATAATGTTTACTCTAGAAGTATGACCTTCAACCACTGACTCCAGATCCCAGCATGACAGATGGCTTTTCTTTGTTTGTTTGGTGGTTGTGGGTTTTTTTCAAATTCAGAATGTTATTAAGGGCAAAAAGGAAACACTCTGCCCCCATGTCAGTCTTTGACCCATCTCTTATCACCCCAAGCCTGTATTTTACAGCCTCCCACATCACTGCTTTCTCAAGGGCTCTGCCATCATGCCAAGCTACCTTACATCATCACAGTGTGTCATTAAATACTTAAATCTAAACAGAATGGCCATTTGTTGTCACTATGCTTATAAAACTAACAAAGATAAGCATAAGAAATTAACCATAGCTACCTGGCAATAATAAAATTAAAATGCTGCTTTAATTAAACAAGCTAAAACAAAACTCAGATTCAGATAGAGCAAGCCCAACAAACCTCAGTTTGATACAAAGTCTGAGGCTTGTCACTGTATGTCAGGACTGCAGGTTATTGGAATATTCTCACAGCCCGTGCTTCCATAGTTTCATTGTTCTTGATACTGAAGTCATGCAAAATAGAGGTAAATTAATTGTGCTGTCACTGTCTTCAATTTCAGCTCCCAAGTACAGAAGACACATGAGAAAGACCTTTTTCTAAGACAAAATATAGTGCAGATGCCTCAGAAAACTGTATACTTCTGGTGAGGAGAAAAATGTTTTCATTAAGGATCAAAAGACAGGTTCCATTGGTGGGGTTATGCAAGGCTTAAAAGTTCCAAAGAGGGAACAACAATGAAAGAAGGAATACAATAGTGCAAGTGCTGATTTTAGAGGGAATTCGACAAAGTTACTTTCCCTGTCCTAAATTACCTCATGGGTTTGGTGCTGTTCACCTGCACACTCTCGACCCTTCCTTATTTAGATGTACAAAGGTTTATGTATGTTGATTGAATTCCTGTTATTTGGTGATTGGTAAGAACTATGAGTTTGTTGTGAGCAGTATGTTAGATCCATTTGCATACCTGTCCACAACAAAATTTTAATAAAAATGTATTTGTAGATTATATGGCTATCAGTTTACAACTGTTTTCTATATTGATATTACTGTTTTTTCTGGGATATGCGTAAAGTTTAAATTTCAGAAAAAAAATTGTATGGAGGAAAGTGCTGCTTTAACTTTATTTTTTGTTATTATTAGTGCTTCTGTAACTTTCAGGCGTCTAGACACTATACAATGCTAATTTACAGCACAAGAACTTGCAATATAAATATTTTTTTAACTGAAAATGTGCTTACTTCACAATGAGCAACAAAATATAATTTAAGTTGTAGCACAAAAACAATCTCTCCCTATGCTTCTGTGAAATACTTATTGCAATTTCCCATTGAATTAGGCCTGCAGAATTTGGCCTATGCGTATTTAAAAAAAAAGATCACCTATGAATTTTTTGTTGGGGTTTCAAATTCTGGCAAACAGGTCTGTCAAAGAGAATTAGCTTCAGCCTCTAAGTTTCCTGCCATCCACTATTTAGACTCACAATACCTAAATATTTTTTTAACCAAACAATGAAAATAACAGAAAATACCTAAATGCTCCAGGCACAAAAATCAGAGGAGCTGGTAAAACACAGCTAGAACTCAGAATTGAGTTCTGTATTATATCATCAATTTGACCATGTTTTTCCAGGTGTATGCCAAAAAAAAGAAAATCATTTGTTAATACAAACTATAACAGATGCAATTCTTTAAAATCGATTGTCAGTTTATTTGCATGGAACAAGCCCAGGAAAACCTTTCCGTGATTTGTTAATTGATGGCAGAATTACACTACTGTTGATACTAGGGTTTAGAATGCGGGTGCCATCTTTAGATGAAGTTGCAAAGTTGTCCAGTGTATTGACTACTGCAGGAAATTATGTGTGCTATGTAGCAGAGAAGGTTGTAGACAAATGGGATGGGAGAAACTGATAGCTGTCCTTCATTATAAGTATTCACTCACTTCTTAATTTTTTGGACTCATTTTCAGTATCTTTCTGATTTCAGCTACTTCATTTAAGTTTTCCTCAGAATGTTAATTTAATAATAATAAACTATAGAAAACCAGGTTTGTTTCAAACAGAACCACTTTCCAAATACAGTAGTATTTACCTAACAAATAGGTGAGGTGATAATATATTTCAGTATAGTAGTAACTACTTATTTAAAATGCATTTAATAGTGAGAAACTTTAAAATGTAACATTGAAGGTATTTCTAAAATATATCCAGTGACTTCTGTCATTGAACCTATAATAGAATTAATAACAGTAAAAATAAGATTCATAGGATTTTGCTTAGACTAATAGACTACACAAAATCAGGCATATAGAGCAGAAGACTGACAGTTGTCCATCATGAAAAATTATAGAAGTTTAGTGGAATTTCTAAACTGCCTGGATGTCTCCCCAGGGTCTAAACCCTAATCAGTTATGATGAATTTAAATTTTGATGCAATTGGAAAGATAATTTTTTCTTCCTATGTAATGGAAGGCAGAAGAGTAATGACAAACCCAGAAGACTAATAGGGATAAGACAGAAAAGTAAGAGTAATTCTGATATGCAAGCCTTTTTCTTTCCTCATTGGAGATAAAGAACATAACTGAACTTACTTATTTTTGATGGCTTTGTGAATTGAAGGTTGTCTCACTGAATGCTGTCCATCTGGGCTGCTTCTTTGCCCTCAGAAGGAGAGTTTCTAGGAGAGTTCTTTCTTTCTATGAAGCAGCGTTTATCTGAATTGTAATTCTTACATTATGTGTCAGGACCCAAAGCGTGCTTCCCTCCTTGGCTGCTTCCAAGACCAGCTTGCTGAGAGGAAAGAGATGCTGTGAGGGTCTTGAAGAAGCCTCAGTAGATACTGACCCCCTTGACCTGCCTGCAAGCACCTATGTAAGCTCCACTGTGCTTTCATTGGCATTGTGTCTGCACCTGACTTTCTACCTCCTTGATACTAATCTGTAGGTTTGGCTTCCTGGTTCAGTCTTGATCTTGTCTTCTCACTGAGATCTCACTGGCTGATTGGTGACTCTGGATGTTATCACAGAATTGTTGACCTTGCTCAGACGCTGTGGCCCTCTGCCCTGGCTGGTGAGGGCACTGCCCTACTGACTGTGTGATAGTTCTCTTCTCCTGACTCATCTTCCTTTGCAGTCAAGCCCTTTATTGCTCTTTGACAAGAAGTTCAGGTAGGAGCCAGGAACAAGAGCTTCAGCTTAAAAGCAGCTCCTAAGGAAAAGGAGAGGAGCCCTCACAGAGTTTTCTTCTGGCTCTTCACAGCTGCTTTTACCAGCAACAACCTTGAGCAAGGTAATCTTACAGAAGGGGAATGTGCACTTCTGGCCATGACAATATGTGTAATATCAGCATTTCCTCCTAACAGATGCTGGACACAGTAGCAAATTAATATTTTGTTTAAGAAGATTATTTAAAGTGTGATTTGTTTTCTTCTTTCAGTTTGCCTTACAATTTCAGAAGTCATCCCTTTTGTGGTTTATTCTGTTATTTATTTTTCTTCATAGAAATTAATAGAAGGTTACTTCTGTTCTCCTAGTTAGGATGACCTTGAAGGTATTAAAGTACTGGTTTTCTTTGTGGTTGGTTGTTGGGTATTTTTTTAACCACAATGTGAAAAAATGAAAAAAAGGAAGAAAAGCAATAGCCCTACCAGCTCCTTATTTCCTCTTTCTCTCCCCTCCTTCCTCTGAGGTCCTTCTTACCCACACTAAACAGTCGCATCTCTTTCAACCTCTTAACAGATCCTGTAGTCCCTTAATCATTTTTACAGCACTTTTCTTGCAATGCTTCAGTATGCCCATGACTTTTTTAATACCGGAAAATCCAGAAATGGACCCAGAACTTCAGATGTTACCTCACCAGTGCTGAGTAGAGAGGAATGGTCACCTCCCTTGACCTCCTGAGAACAATCCTCCTAATGAAGTCCAGGATGTTGTTGACCATCATGCTGCTAGGACACACTGTTGCATCATGTTCAATTTGCTGTCTTACAGCATGTGGACACTTTTTTCTTCAATGCCGCTTTTCAGACTATTGCCCCCACCACTCCCGCATGTAGTGATGATGGGGGTTATTCTGAATAGTCCCTCAGAATGGCAGCACAGCCATCTGGTGTATGAACAACTCCATCCGCAAACTTGATCATCATTCAGGTCATGAATTAAGATGGTAAACTATATTGTCCTCTATACCAGACCCTGAGGTACACTGGTTTTCCTAACCTCACCCCTGCAAACTTCAACAGTGTGTCTTTATATTCCTCCTGTCATATGTCCCTGCATCCACGTCTTGTATGCTTTATTTTTATGGCTGAATCTTGTCAAGAGCCCCTTATGTATCCATGGCATCCTACTGCTTTTGCCTGGTTTCCTTCTCATTGGGATGGAACAATTCTTAAGCATAGAGGAGAGCTTTGAAAATCAACCAAATCCTCTGGACCCCTCTTCTAACCAGGATTGTATATAGAGATATAAACTGGCCAAGCCTGCTCTCCTGCAGTCTAAGGCTGTGGTTCTGCCTTTTGCCTTGCTCCTTTTTGTCTACCTGTAGAGCTGTAGATGCCTGTGTCAACCAGATTTTCTCCAGAACTTTTTCACAGCCATAACAGCAGCCATGTCAGATGCTGTGGAGGAAACTCTGCACCTCTTTGAGGGATGTAGATGTTTCATGTACATTTTGTTGCATATATCCTCCAAGATGAAGGTGAAGCCCATATTCAGAGTGTCTCCAGTGGGTTGATTAGTGGGGCTGGGATCAAATCTCTAACAATAAAAAAGAAGGGAAATAAAGTAGCAGAGATTAAAGGGAGGAAACGAAACGTGCAAGTCCTCTCCAATGGCAGGATTAAATGATGCAAAATTAAGATTTTTGTGTCATGAAATATCCTTTTTACATATATATAAATATATATATATATATACACATATACTGCCTCAGACATGAAATCTGGGTGCAGTTCTGCAGAGGATTCCCTCCTGAGGATTCCTTCTTGAACTGCTCTGGATACACTAGCTTGGCTCCTTATGGACTATATACTTCTTCAACTCTTCCATTATTTGGAATGTTTCTCTCAAATATCTCCCTATGCTGTATCAGATCATATAATATGGAACCTCAACATCTTGCCATGAAAAATACTGGCCTGATGGGCTGCACTGGATCCTTTCCTTTTTTTTGGCAGTTTGGACTAGGGGAATGAAGAAGAATGTTGATGGCTATGTCTCAGAGACAGTGATCTCAAAGTCATATTGTGGGCATGCAGCCAGTGTGCGATAGGATGAGCTAGCTGTAAGACATGGAAACAAGCTCTTCTGTACCATTTGGCTAGGATGAGCTATTCCCTTAAGTGAAATACTTGAGCAAACTTCTCTGCATTCTTTTCTACAATGGCATGAAGATGTACTTCTTATGCACACTCAGTCAGGCTCAATGAAGTTAACATGCTTTCACACAGTAAACAAAGTTGGATATTTTTATAAGACATGCAGAATCATGACCTTCATATGCGAGGTATGCTCATAACTGGAAAAAATATTTTCCAGAAAAATATATAGCTATATGTAGCTGCTGTAATGAATTTGTGATGTAGTGACAAAAGTGATGTGTAAAAAAACAAACATAACCTTCAGTACTGTGGTGTGTCTTTAGTCAAACTATTATTTGCATTAAAAATAATTTAATTTACACCTAAGTGCATTTCAGAGCATCCTATCACATTCAGCATGATGCTGCTAATATCTACACATCTGCAGATTTCAATAGTTTTGACTGTTAAACTGAAATATCTAGATCAGCATCAGAAAGTTTTTTTACAGAAACTTGCAGTGATTAAAATTATGTAGGATAAATAAGGAAATACAATGAAGTTATATGAATAGCCAGGCCTTTAAATAATAGAGCTACTTGGCATTGTTTTCTTCTGTGTCCAGGGGCTGTCTTCTTCAATACCTTCTTACTCTTTGTAATGACTTACACACCTATTAATTCTAAAGCATGTCCAAAATTAACATTAGGACTGGCAGAGTTGCACAGCTATTTGATTCCTGGAAAAGTAGGTTTCAATTATACAGCAGTGTGTACCTAGAGGTTGACATACCATTAAAAAGTGTGGTAGATTTCCTAAGCTACATCAGGTTACAATATATTGTCTTAAATGCTAATCAAAGATTCATTAGAGTACAACCAGAAGATGTAGTATCTTCTTCTCAGTTCCTCCTGAGCGACTTATAAAGACTATGGTCTGTAATTTTGTTGTTCAGATCTTTATACCAGAACTTCTTGCTAAAGCAGTCATTGGCTTGCACACTGGCTTTTGTGAAATGATATTTGTGTAACTGCAGACTACTTTTCTTTTTTTTTTTCCTGAAAAAAGTATTTCTGAAACTGAGTCTAATTCTGATTTGCTTATTGGTATAGGAGTAAAACCTATGATGTCTGTTTTATTAGGAGTAAAAATTATTTTATCCCTTTTATGTGATTCTATGTGCAATACAAATTAATAAGTAGTTTACATACCTAGAGTATAAAAGAAAATCATTAATACAGAAGCACCTATTATCATATACTGCAGCATAACTAATGATGGCAAAGGTTGAGTCTTACTTACCAGGGTTATAATAACCATTTGTGTTTGATAAATAATTCTCATATCCACCAAATAATCTTGTCTGCATTGCCACAGGTCTAAAGTAAGATAGTTCTATCCTTATTTTATGGAAACTGCTAATAACTATTGAGTTTTACAATACTGATATGTGCTATGTTTGGATTGGCTGCACAAGCAGCAATGTTACCATCGTATGGATGGACACTTCACACTGAAAAGTGAAATGAACATTTATTTTTCACTGATAGGTTTTTATCAGAGATCATTCCCTATGTTGAAATCATATTGTTTTGTTAGACTACAGATTTTGACAAGATTTTCAACAGAGAAGCTGATTACAGAAACCTGATGTCGTGTTTGCTCTCTTTCTGTTCCATCTTTTGCCCTTTTGCCTAGCTTTGACACTTCAAGACTCAGCCACAGGATGGAATCCCTCTGGAGGTTCTAAGACTTCTGATTCTCCATCTTTTAGACTCTTTCCACAGATATAATAATTACAGATGGACATTTATTTGCATATTTCTAACATGTATGTTTTAAATGCTTTTCTTCTGTAAACTTTTAAGTGGGGAAGTGGAATGTCTGTGTTTTCTGTTGAAAAACAAAGGTGTTGCAAAAGAGAAAATAAATTCTGACATTAATAAAGCTCTATTTCATCATAGAAATCTATCAAAGTGGTAAAGCATGACTCCCCTTAGTGAAGCCATCCATACTACTATTGATTTTGTCATCATCATGGGTCTGGAAATGGTTTCCGGGGTTTGCTGCTCCATCACCTTCCCAAGGATTGTGGTGAGGCTAAGTAGCCCATAGTTCCCTGGGTCCTCCCTTTTGCTCTTCTTGAAAGTTAGGGTGACATTTACTTTCTTCCAGTCTTCAGGTACTTCTCCTAGTCACCACAGTAGTGCAAAGATGAATGAGAGTGGTCTTGCAATGACATCAGCCAGCTCCCTCAGCACTTGCAGGTGCATCCCATCAAGGCCCAAGGACTTACGTATTTCCAGTTTACCTAATTATTCCACTGACACAATCCTTTTCCACCAAGGTTACTTTTTGGGGTTTGAGGCAGCGGCAATGTACAATTATTACCTTTTTTATATTTCAGTAATGCTGGCATCTGTTTTTATATTGTTATATTTTATGTAAAGGAATTCTACCTGCAGCTTCTTACAGCATAAGTATTGGATGTAATGTGCATGTTTTCTAACTCTCAGAATTCCCTCCAGAATCTTGACTATTATTACAAAAAGTAGGCACTTAGCAATCTCTTTCTGAAAATACCTATTTCCTTAAGACTCTGTGCAGGCCAGGGTTGAATACTTCTAATAACATTTTATATTATAGATACCTCCATTTCACTTGGGTATCTCTCTTGAAAGAGAGCTGCATCACTCAATGCATTTTCTCAAACTATTTCCACTATTTAAACTTACTGAAGAAAGCTCAGCAGAAAAAGGACTCTCTTGCTGTTTGCCATGAATGCAGAGGTAGCAGAAACGTTTGTTATACTAATCACAATTCATTATATTATCTCTTTATAGATTTGGACAAAAATAGCAGCTCCAAAACACTGAAAATCTTGCACTGGCTTGCATGCTCCAGTGTTCTTGCAATCATTTTTGTGCTGGTGTCATTAGACCAGGTTTTGCTCAGCACATTTTAGTCTAGTCAAAACTTCTGTTCCTTGTTGTCTTTTGCTGTAAGAATTATTTTCCCCTTTGGTTCATTTACTTTAGACACATGCTGTAATGCTTATAACGTTGCACACACAACAACATTCAAAGGTTTGAGTTTTTTTTTAAATTTCATCCTTTACAATTCCCTACCCTATCATCATGTTATAATTACTATAACGTATCTTGTATAAAATACTCAGGATGCTTTTTTCCAGCTTCTCTCCATGTGTTGCCACTACACTTTGAATTTTGCAAATATTTTAAACACGACAATAGTCTAGTGTACCCCAGCAAAATACTTAGTTTACTTTTTAAGATTAAATACCATCTGCTTCGCTACTTTTCATATGGCAGTTTAGAGGTCTCCAGCTCTTCCTCTTCCCAGTTCCTTCTTCCAACTTCTCTATTCTCATTTTTTCTGTCATAATACACTGTCATAATCTTGGTAGAAAAAGTGAATTTTTTACATAATAATTTTATTCTGGGAGTAATTTATTAAAATAGGCACATTATAAAAATAAAATTTTGAATGTAAATTTGCATATTTTATTAGTGGTAATTAATATGGGTAATTTTATGGCTCCTTAAAAGATCTTTCTAGAAGCACAACATTTTATTTAGATCAGCAGATCATGAAAAAGACTTCATATGAAAGGATTCGTATTCTTCAGTCCACAGCTGAAGAAAATCCTATTTCTGAAGTCAAAGGAAGCCACAGAAGTATTAAGTGTCTAAACACATTAGCAGAGAAGGGGAAAAAAAAATTCTGTATGTCTTACGAAAAAAAAAAAAAGACTTTCTCTTTTGAACTCTCTTTCAAGGCTTATTGAAAATTTTGAAATATGCTAGAAACAAAGGTTAGAAAATATTGGGTTTTTCATACCATAACCTTCAGACATAGAAAGACACCAGTTATTTACTGTGGAAAAAGACTGATTGACAAAGAATGAGAGAGACCAGTTAATTCCAAAAAAAATAAGAGAGCTCTCTACCAGCAATTTATACAATGATGGGGGGGAAATAATCAGAAAGAAAGTGAAGATTTATTTGTGGTACTGAGATGACGAAAATCGTGTGTACTATTGCAATAATGGCATTTTACAATCATTAGATTATGGTTAGACAGAGGCTACTTCAAATATGATTTGAAAGAACCACATTATGTTCAGATTGGGAAGCAAAGGAATAGTAACATACTTACTAGAATATTGGAACTATTTCTGTGGTTGTGTATCCCTGAAATTCTTTGTTTGGTATCTCCTATGTTCTGAGGAAAATTTTTCTCTTTGTACAGAGTTCATCTTAAAACTGGATCAGAGTAGCAGCCTTCGAATTGATTCCTGTGAAATGTTTGCCTGATGTCTTATGCATAAGTTAATAACATAATACTAGGGTTTTTTTGAGAAGAAAACTGAAGCAGAGATGAGGGTGCACAAACTCACACTGCAGCATTTTATTCCTATAGGAAGATGATTAATTCATTTTAACGTGTTTCAGTGGCAAGTGTCCCAAAAGCATTGAGAGGGATTCATGAGGAAAAAAACCCACAAAGATCTTTATTTTCTGAGGAATATGTGACATGTATGTAACACTGACAGTACTGAGAAGAACTCTGGAAAAAATGTGTCTGGGTGAGTGGTACGAGGAAAGAAGGAAAGGTGAAAAAGCACAGCAGGGGAAGATACTCTGAACACGGAGAATAACTTTGCAAACCAATCAGTTCTACACTTTGAATGATATGGTTAAGACACTGATACTATGTTTTTTTAAAGTTCCATTAAAGAAGGGTCATTGGATGAGCATTGTTCACATATTTTTATCAGGTAAATTTTGAGCTATCTACTACTGGCAAAGGGTATAGTAGAGAGTCTTTAATGAAAAGTGTATAAAGTATTCTCTCTTAAAATACCAAACACAGAAAGTGCTGTAGAGCTTGTACATATCCTCAAAGGTAACAGTCACTTCAGGATCCAGAATTTGAGAATTAGATATGTTTCTTAAGAAAAAAGAATGTGGTTTTTGTTGCTGTTTTTGCTAATGGAAAAAAAAAAAAAAAAAGGCATCTGGAGGTTTCCGTAAGGGCTCCTCTGAGAGAATGAAGAACACCAAAGCAGTGCTGGGGTACTCCAGCCTGAAAAGGAAGAGGTACTTGACCTTCGAAAAGAGTATTCTTCTGTATCAAGCAGACTGAAGAACCTCCCCTTCACTCTTCCATGAAATAAAAAA
>VZTU01015586.1:33072-43496 GCA_013400835.1 Zapornia atra
GAAAAAAGAAAAGAAACATGGCAAGGAACTATGTTGACTGTACTGCCGATGCATTTTGCTGATGTGCATTGGAGAATGAGTAATTATATATTGGTCTGTTCATACGCCTTATTATCCTTTTCTTCAGTAACGTTCTGTTCTGTTGACAGTTTCATTTGGTATATATGAGGTAGTACACTGTTGTGTTAAATTTTCCAGGCTTGTGGATGACACCTTCAGCTAGTTATTACAGACTAGTAAAACCTGAAGCTGGCAACTGCTGCTGCTAATTTAGCCTTGACTAAAGGGTTGCAAACCTGTGTATTTTTTCATGTAGCCATTTAATAAAGATTTCTTTTTTAAGTTATTGCATAGTTGAATTTGGTATGCTATCATGTATTGTGTAGTTTCTGGGATGAGTATGCTACACCTTATTTGTTAGAGAGCTATGGGCAACCCCTAACCAGCACTGCTTCCTAGAACATAAAGCCTATGTACAGTGCAAACATGTCAAAGTTGGTATGGGGCTTCTGAAATTTGCCTGCCATCTTTGACTTCCCACAGCAAGTGACCAACACTTACTATTTCTCTGCAACTTTTGATTTGGCCTAGGCACAGAGTAAGAATTAGTGTGTGGCAATTTTAACTGGTTTTATAACCAGATTTTCCTCTTTGTCTCTCTTCTAGTTTGTAACCCATGGAGAAGCAAATTCTTTCAATAACGGTCTTGTATGTCAACAGTTAGAAAGGGATAAAGTCTCCGCACATGTGCAACAGATCATTACAGTTTCAATTAGCTTTGAACAAAAGCTCTGAGATACACTTTTCTGAGATTGCAAGTATAAAGTTTCCATCTGCTTAGTAACAATTTGGTGTAAGTGGCAGGCATGGAAGGAGAAGCCACTAAGTGTGTCATCATCATCCCAGTTATTCAATGTACAATAGATTCATTTTTAACTCTACCAAAATTGCAATCAGCATTTATTTGTATTCAGTGTTGGAGAAATTTGTGAATGCTGAGACGGTTCTAAGTTAAAGAAGGGTTTCCAAGAGAATAATTCTTTGGTTTCATCATGTTTTCCTTAACAGTCTGCCAACAAATGTTACATCAGATTTGTTATTTCCTTATGGTCAAGTCCAGTCTAAGTTGTCATGTGAAGTGGTTTTATCTGTTTTAGTTTGAGGTTTTGTTGTTTGTTTTTAACTTCTCATTACCTTTAATTCCATGAAATGGAATTTCAGTAGAATTACAGTATTATGTATAAGAGTTGGAACTTGAAACTGAAGTGGCAGTGCCATTGTTAGAGAAGTACAATACCACTATAGAATATTCAAAAAAACCCTCTCCAAAGGCTATTTAAACTAACCTTGTTTATTTAATGTATATTCACCAATATTGTCACAAATATTTCTTCTCCTATGTGGGTTTGTTTGGGGTTTTTTTTCATCTATAAAAAGAGACAGGACATAGAAATTCAGAATATACATGTCTCTTCAATATTAGCAAGCCTTTGTATTTTCTCTGACTAGTTAATTAAACTACTACTTATGCATCTAAGATGAACAGCATTGATACCTCACTTAGAATAGCATGTCAGATAAATGAAGAATAACTAAAAGATTTAATCAAGTAATTCATAACATAGTTTAGTCACAGAGTGTCATCTCTCTCGGCTCAGAATATGGCTGCCAACATATTATTATTTTCTTGAATTTGCTTTTCAAAAACACTTTCCAGATATTTTGAATGACTAATTATTTCACAGGAGCTTGTTTTGACTACTTAATATCTGGAATTCAGTCTGTTGTGACTGAAGATTGGAAACCTGAATTAGAAAGATACCTGTATTTAAAAGGGGATGCTTAATCTTAGTCATTTGCTTAAATTCTAGTTAAGAAGAATTGGAGTTATATATGCATGATTAACAGACTTGTAGTTTTTCAATGGACATCTAGGAATAGAATCATAGAATCATAGAATGGTCTGGGTTGGAAGGGACCCCAAGGATCACAGAGCTCCAACCCCCCTGCCACAGGCAGGGCCACCAACTTCAGGCCTGGATCTACACAAGGTTGCCCAGGGCCCCATCCAACCTGGCCTTGAACACCCCCAGGGACGGGGCATCCACCACCTCTCTGGGCAGCCTGTTCCAGCACCTCACCACTCTTTCTGTAAAAAACTTCCCCTTAATATCTAATCTAAACCTTCCCTCCTTTAGTTTTAATCCATTCCACCTTGTCCTGCCATTGTCTACCCTTTTAAAAAGTTGAATCCCCTCCTGTTTATGTGCTCCCTTCAGGTTCTGGAAAGCTGCAATGAGGTCCCTCCACAGCCTTCTCTTCTCCATGCTGAACAAGCTCAGCTCCACCAGCCTCTTTTCATAGGGGAGGTGCTACTTCTATGCAACTCCTTCTTTTAAAAATACTTCAACTGATACTATTGCTCATAAACCAATGTCATGTGGCGCTTCCTGTGGAATTTGCCATGTGACAGACATGTCACTCTCAATAGATTTGCTGAAATATGGGGACAAAGAATATCAGAATAGCTACTGACTTTCAAAGCAGGAACCATTATAGGCAATGAATTATCAGAGGCAATATAGTATCTCTCAAGCATAACTCAATGCAAGCTGGCAACATGAAAACAGATTATCGCATATTTTTCATAACTAATATAAAAAATACAATACAGATTCCTAAGGACCTGATAGAGAAAAATAGCTGTGCAGGCATCCTTTGTATTCTTGCTTTAGGTGGTTAGATCTTGCAGTTATGTTTGAGGAAGATTGACATAACAACTAATGCACAATGAGGTATATATATTTTACTTGACATCTATTCCACATGTCAGCTCTGAGGTGTACAGTTAAGCACTTCCAGTTCAAACACCACACTTATCTGTTGGTCTTCAAGGATTTATAAGTCTTAGGTCTCCATAAAGCAAAATCCGTTTATTATATTAAAGGATAAATATGAATGGACTGATGCAGTTAATAATTTAAATGGCTTAAACTTATGTATTACTATTCATTATAGTGGACATTTACCAGCATACAACATTTGAAGATCTGGCTTATACAAATATGAACAGTGTCTGCTGGTGGATTTTTTCCATTTATTTATCTTTTAAAATATTTTGAATTGGACAAGAAATAGAAGAAAACTCAGAGGGAAAAAAAAAAAACAAACCAAAAACAAATGACACCACACACACATGGGCAGAGAAAAGTAGCAAAAAGATAGCTATCAGGAACAAGCTCTGTATCAACATCTATCAATAAGATCTAAGCTGGAGGCTTGTTTCTCTGAACTTGTTATACAATGAAACACTTCCTTGAAACTGGTTACTTACACAGTCTCAAATCTTACTACAATACCACACCACATCTTGTCAGTAGCATAACAGCTGTACCCACAGAATCATACAAAACCTTCCCAATTCACAGCATTCTGGTGTGCAATGAAGCTAAAATATCACAGAAAAAAGGCAGAGGGAAAAGTTTATGTAAACTGGCAAGGACATTCCCCAACACCGCCCAAAAAAAGGCTTAAATATTAGCCTTCCAGAATCTTTCCAAGGAACTTGTCTGTATTAGCCACAAAATAAATCCACCCAAACCAATTTCTCTAGACTATTACTGTTTCAGTCATAAATAAAAGGCAGATTTCCTCCTAGATTCTTTATTACGCTCCTGATAATCATGTCATTGGTTTGACTGTGTTAGCTGCTTGGGGACTGCAGTGCCTTTACCTTGTCAAATTATTAGGTGTGCCATGCTCTGTCTTGCTCTAAGACCCTCTTTCATGTTTTAGATTAGCAGAAAACTTTGCTAACCAATATTTTTAAGCTATCAAATATACCATTATTTTTTCCTACTTATTTCTAATGTTTTAACATTAAAGAAAGGCAGAGGTTTCAAAAACTTTGTCCAGTATTCAGAAAATGTTGGTGATCAATGTAAACCCAGGATGTAATCATCACAAAAATGTATTAGGTATTAACAAATTGCATATGTGATTGGAAAGCGTTTGCTGAAGAATCATCTTCAAGCAAACAAATAAAGTCTTCTCAGAGATGTTAAACTGACATCCACTTTTCATTAGGCAGCTCATCCTGTCACGGGAATTTCCCTGAAAAGGAAAGTTCTTACAAAATGGATTTTCAAGATGGTATGTATTTTGGTGTGAAGGTGGAGGTCACCTATGGCTAAAGCTACTATATTTTACTTAGACCATAAAAATACTCATCCTGTTGAACTTAACAGGAAATTATCAAGATTACTTCCGTAACAGAAATTATAAAAGATGAAATCAGGTTGAAAATGCTGAAGTAAAATATAGGGCATAATTTAACTATTTCTTAATGCCCTATACCCTAGTTTACTCTTCAAATTATGTCCAGGATATATGTATGAAAGAAAATCTGTCTGTTCATCTTGATCTTAGGAAAAAAAAAAAATCTAGCCTTTCCTGATTGTGTACTGGTTTCTGATAAAACAATATTTGAAGTGATGTTATGGTACTTATAGTACCATTTCAGCTTCTGGGGTTCTGCACAAACGTATCAAGAAACATGCGTTCTCTTGTGATTTTTTTTTTTAATATAAAAGATTAAGAATTTTGTCTTACCACCCTAATTGCAATAAATATCAGACTAAGAAGAACTCTTGTTCTTTTTATTTCCAGCCTGCAGTATGTGGAATTCCTTCCCATGGCTTCCCGGGACATGACATACCACTTGAGCAATTCAAGAAAGTCTTTGTTCTGAGAGCAGTGTGCCATCACTGAAGTGATTTTAGAGCAGGGGCAGAAGAATGGTAGGTTTTCAGACTTTAAAATATATGCAGACACTGTAAGTGTACATTTAAACAAGAAAAAAAATCTGTGTTTGACTAAAAAAAGTATTTCTGGATAAGTTCTTATACAGATGATCTTTTAAAGTGTTGGAGCCAAAATATCAGTGATACTGAAAGAAGCAGTAGACTGAGGTAAGTTTTTCAGTATGCTGCTCAGCTTCATTGACCTATGGGTCTGAGAGAATCTAAAAGAACTAAAAAATCAACTGTAGAAGAGGTATCATAGGAGTTAGATGAAGCCTCTAAAAAGGATGGTATGTAGGTCAAACTCTCTGAGCTCTATACAGTAAGTCTACACAGTATTTTTCAAGCAGATGACCTCGTGAGAATGCTGCGGACACTGCACCACGTGATAGCGCAGTGTGAAGTAACAAAACTGGTAGCAAAACCAGGTAACAAAACTGTCACACTAACTATGTATTCAGCATGGCATGGAGTGCAACTAAAGGCAACCTTAAGGGTTAGTCTGATGTCTACATTGTTAGATGCTTCAAACTTAAAACTTCAAACTGGGCAGTCAAGTGTATGTGGAAGGGGAAGGATTATGAAATCATATTTTACTAAGTCTTCTGATCTTCCTAAGTTTCCTATCCAGAGATAGAAAAGCAATCTTGAAGACAAGATTTCAGTAAATTTCAGTAAAATTCTAGTGAATCCCTGGAATTATTCACAGCTTCATTGAATCATGTCTTACACTCACCTCTTTCAGCACCTTTAAGGTATTGTCAAGATGATTAAAGCCAAATTACTATATTAGATATTTTTTCTTGTTATTAAACAAAAAAATGAGAATATTAAGCATTCAGAATAAATACTTCTTGAGAGCTAATTCCATTTTTTCCTCTTAAACATTCTTTCCAAATACCATAGTACCATCTATATTCTCACACTGTCACAAACTTACATTCCAGATGCCAGAATTTTCTTTCTGTCCTTCCTGCTAAGGGGTTTGTTTTGTTTGGGTTTTTTTAAGAGAATATTATGCTGTAAGGATATATACAGTAGCAATATTATAGATAGCTTAGAAATAAAAATGTTCAAGTAAAATGGAATATTGAATGTGTCTTTTAAACACTGACCATGTTAGCAGATTTTGATACGATGTCACAACTCCAGTGTAGTAAAACAAGAAAGGTTTAAGGGCATGCATTTTCTCATCTTATCAGCAGCCCCATGAAAACTCATTAAAAACCACTATTTTGTCAATATGTACTGCTGTTTCTGATTTTAAAAAACAA
The DNA here is from genome assembly GCA_013400835.1 of Zapornia atra. Classification (NCBI taxonomy): domain Eukaryota; kingdom Metazoa; phylum Chordata; class Aves; order Gruiformes; family Rallidae; genus Zapornia; species Zapornia atra. The sequence goes on from VZTU01015586.1 coordinate 39,149, forward strand.
ACCAAAGAACAGTAAATAAGGTCATTTGCTCCTAATAGTGATTTACTAAGCTATCATGTAATAAGCTCTACCTTCAATGAAATTTCCAATCCTCACAGTTGGCCAAAAATATTTATAAGTGCATTGCTGCCACCCCTTTCTACTTCTCTGGGTTTTAGATAGATAGGTGGCACCTTGTTCCACAAAGATGAATGCACTTGCAATCAATCTAAGTACATACCTGTGGCCATGATTTTATAATGCAAACCTGGTTTAATAAATATTTTATGCTACAATGCCTGGTTCTGCAAAGTGCCTGTGTTTGCTGAATCTCAATGTAATCTCAGTGAAAGAGCAGTGCTCCAGTTGACTGTGTGACGTGTGCTGTGCAGGCTGTGAGTAGAGCAGCACCATATAAGTATTGTTCCATGATCATTAATACAAGGGAAAGAAATTTTTACAAACGTAGCCACTTTATTTTTATCATTTTCACAACTTCCTACTGTTGCATTTGTCCTATTTCTTAACAAAGCATTGCATTAATCTCTCCTAGTATATTCTTTTAGTAAATTATTACAGCATATTTGGCCATCCGTGGTGGCTTGACCCTGGCTGGAGACCAGATGCCCTTCAAAGTCTGTCTATCGCTCTCCTTTTCAGCTGGACAGGGGAGAAAATAAATATCAAGAGGCTTAGACGTCAAGATAAGGACAGGGAGACACCCTTCTGTCTGTTTTATATCCTTCATCCTTACCTTGTAAATATTATATGCAGTGTTTTCCTGTACCCTACTTGGGCAACTCCATCTTAAACCTCAGTTTGCTTCATCATGGTTACCTATTATTCTGATAAGAACAGATTTCTCTAGAATGCTTCTCTTAAATCACTTTTCCAATTATTTTAATTGACTGGAAAAGCACTATTTTTCTCTGTAAAATTCAACTTTTTTGTCTGTGTTGTATGATTTCATGCCATAATTTCCATTACTTTTTAAAGTACTTCAGAGCTCAGCATTTCAGTATGATGATTTTACTAAGGCTCTGAGGGCTAATTAAAAATTACGGAAATATTTTAAACAATTAACCGGTAATCTTCAAAATTATTCTATGAACTTTGACAGGCAGTTAACTGAAGTGCCATAAATTTGTCTGTAGTAACTCAGGATGGCATCTTAAAGCTCTCAGAATCCAAAGAGTTAGAGTAGCCCCCAGCTCACTCACACTGTTAGATCACAGGTTTTTTTCACAGAACTGGATTTCCCAAGGTAACTAGACCTGACAGACACATAGGTCTGGAACTCAAGAGTGCCACAGTTCCCTGGTGCTGTTCCATAGGGTCTTTCCAAGCCCGTTTGTTAATATAGTTTTTAAACCAGTGATAATGCCAGTTATAGTTTGATAGATTAGGCTTTGAGGCCACAGTCATTAAATGACTGCTAAGTGCAAATTAAAGTCTAAGTAACTAAGTTTCTTTTTCACAGCACTGGGGATTAGTTGATGTTTTTCCACCTCTTTCTTGTGCATGAATAATTTTTAGAGTATATACGTTTATACCACCAGTGTTTGAAGAGTGTCTGACTGAATACTAATTGCTAATTCTGGTACATAACTAAAATATCGCTTAAAAGCTTCAACAGCAAAGAAGCTTTCTGAACATCTGGCTTCCTTTCAACTGGCAAATAATTTACTATACCACTAAGACCCTGAGCTTTCCTCAGTGGAAGAAACTGTACTGGAAACCAGATAGCTTTTGAAATGCCGAGTATTTCAAAGATGTTTGTAACAAATTGCTTCCAGAAAGAATAGTTACTTTAACTAGCTTAAGTGAAAATTACAAATGTTCAGTTTTGCCTTTCTGCACCTATATAAATTAAAGTGTCACTCTGGAAATAAAAATTAATTAATTTTCCTGGTGTACTTTTTATATATTTTGTGGTAAAAGTAACATAATGGCAAAATGTACCTTAAAGCATATTTAATGTATTTTAAAATATACTTTAAAGTGTACTTTGTACTGGCCTGTCAGTTTGACGTTGGTGCCTAGGGAAGGTTATAGAGCAGATCATCTTGTGTGCCATCACACAGAATGTTCAGCACAACCGAGTGATCAGGCCCAGTCAGTGTGAGTTTATGAAAAGCAGGTCCTGCTTGACTAACCTGATCTCCTTCTATGACAAGGTGACCCACTTAGTGGATTAGGGAAAGGCTGTGTGTCATGGTTTTAATCCTGGCCTGCAACTAAGCAACACGCAGCCACTTACTCCCCCCAGGTGGGATGGGTGAGAGAATCGGAAGAGTGAAAATGGGAAGACGCATGGGTTGAGAGAAAGACAGCTTAACAGGTAAAGCAAAAGTCACATGCACAAGCAAAGAAAGACAAGGAATTCATTTACCTCTTCCCGTGGACAGGCTGGAGTTCAGCCATCTTGAAGAAAGCAGGGACCATTATGCATAACAGTTACTTGGAAGACAAACATCATCTCTCCAAACACAGCCACAGCCCCACACTTCCTCTTTCCCAAGCCTGTTATAAGCTGAATGTGACATTATACGGTAGGAAATAACCCCTTGGTCAGGCTGGGGCAGTTGTCCTGGCTCTGTCCCATTCCAGCTTCTTGCATACCCACCTCTACTGGCAGGGTGGTGTGAGAAGCAGAAAAGGTCTTGACTCTAATTAAGCACCACTCAATAACAAAACTTTCTCTGTATAGCAAAAATATCTCTACACTATCAACACTTTTCATCACAAATCCAAAACAGCCCTATACTAGGTACTATGATGAAAATTAAGTCTATCTCAACTGAAATCAGGACATTGTGCATGTTGTCTACCTGAACTTTTGATGCCATTTCCACAGCATTCTCCTGGAAAAAAAAAAACAACAAAAAAACCCAACAACTGCTCATGCCTTGGACTGGTGTACACTTCACTGGGTAGAAAACTGGTTGGATGCCCAAGCCGAAAAAGATGTGGTGAATGGAGTTAAATGCAGTTGGTGGACGGTCAAAGTTGGTGTTCCCCAGGCCTCAGTACTGAGGCCAGTTCTCTAATATCTTGTCCTGGTTCCAGCTAGGCCAGGGTTAACTTCCCCAAGGAGCAAGCATAAGGTGAGCAAAGCTGGCCCAGGCTGTTTTCCATACCAGGTGACATCACATCCCTCATAAAAGGGGCTGGTTGGTGAGGGGTGGGTCCACAGGGCTCTGAGATAGTCTGAGTGCAGTCCGGCATTGAGTAGGTCCTTTGTCTGTAAAATGCTCTGTTATCACCATGTGTGTGCATTTTGTCCCAGGCTCTGTTGTTGTTCCCCCTTCACTGTGTTGTGTCAGTAACTGTGCTTATCCCAACCCATGGGGGTTTTGTCTGTGTGAGAGGTGTGAGCAACCAGTGTGTGGTGCTCAGCTGCTGCCTGGGGCCGAACCATGACATTTCTTTATCAATGATCTGGACCATGAGATTGAGTGCACCCTCAGTGCAGTTGGGCAGGTGACACCACGTTGGGTCAGAGTGTAGATTTGCTTGAGGATAGAAAAACTCTACAGAGGAATCTGGACAGGCTGGATTGATGGACAGAGGCCAACTGCATAAGGTTTAAAAAGGGTCAGTGCTGTGTCCTGCACTTTGGTCACAAGAATTCCATGGAGCGCTACAGACTTAGGGGAGAGTGACTGGAAAACTGCCTGGTGGAAAAGGACCTGGGGGAGCTGGTTGATAGCTGGCTCAATATGAGCCTGGAATATGCACAGGTGGCCAAGAAGGAAAACAGTGTCCTTTCTTGTATCAGAAATGGTGTGGTCAGCAGGGAAGTGTTGTCCTTTTGTACTCATCACTGGTTAACCTGTATCTCGAATACCATGTTGAGTTTTGGTCCCCTTACTATAAGAAAGGCATTTAAGAGAGTGTTTAAAGAAGGGCAATGAAGCTGGTGAAGGGTCCAGAGCACAAGAGAAACAGCTGAGGGAACTGGGGTTGTTTATCCTGGAGAAAGGGATGCTGAGGACAGACATTCTCAGAGGACACCTGAACAGAGGTTGTAGCAAAGTAGGTGTTGGTCTCTTCTCCTAAGTAATAAGAGATAGGACAAGAGGAAACAGCCTCAAGTGGCATTAGGGCAGTTTTAGACTGGATATTAAGAAAAAAATTCACTTAAAGGGTTGTCAAACATAGGCTGCACAGGGAAGTGATTAAGTCATTACCCCTGAAAGTATGTAAAAGATGTGCAACCATAGTGCGTAGGGACATAATTTAGTGGTGGACTTGATCTTTAAGGTCTTTCCCAACCTAAGCAATTCCTTGCTTCTATGATTCTATGAAACGACAAAAACACAGTTGAAAATTGCCCCCCTTCCTAATTTACACAAGTATTAATGGG
>VZTU01015588.1:7999-34404 GCA_013400835.1 Zapornia atra
GCGGAGGAGGGGCGAGGAAGAAACACACACAACACACATGAACTCCAGTTGCTGACATTCCACACACCTGCCTTGAAGGGAGGATGATAATATATGACTAACCATGTGAGAAATGCATCTTTGTAGCTGGAGCACTGGACCAGAAGCCAGGAAATCCTCAGTCCTAAAACAGGACCCTGAGATGGATTGCTCTTGTGGCTTTGGCCAGCTCACTTAGGCTTCCTTGCTCAGCGTTTGTTTCAACCAGGGAGCTCAGAGATAAGCACAGTTTGTGGAAAAGGAATATATTCAACCCATGGCAGGGCAGCAGAGGGTGACAAATGGCATCATTAATCACCACTGAGCAGGATCAGGAATTCCCTCCCCTCAATCCCCAGGACTGATCCTGGGCAGAGGAATTGAAAACTACAGGGACCCATAACTGGGGCAGAAAGTAAAAGCATCTCTCTCCAGGGCCCTTGCAAGTTTTGGTGGATGTCAGCCCAGACTAGCTGTTGGCATGTGGCAGTGATCAGTGTTTTATTAGAAGCCCAATCCATGAAAAGAGCCCTTGTGCTACCTCTGAGAAGCTCTTACTATACAAAGCACGGAGAGCGTCAGCCTTGGGCTTCACCAGCCCAGTGAAAGCACACTGCATACTGGTGTGTGTCAAAGAATGATGTACACTAGAAAAACTGCATGGGTGAAAAGCCACCCTGGACCACACGCAACTCCAGGAAGGGCCATGAATTTAGAAACCCGCCCTGGGCAGCAGATTTCTATTTTAACCCATTTCTCCTGGCCAATCTTTTCTCTGTCAACTTCCTTCTCTGTGCTACATTAGGCACAAGGATGGAGGAACACACAAAAGCTCAATAATGCACTCCACTTGTGGAGAAAGAATATATTCAACCCATGTCAGGGCAGCAGAGGTGGTGAGGTGATGATCAAGGGGAGGTGATGATGATTACTAACACTTCCTGTGTCCACCTCTGACCTTGGAGGACAGCAAAGCTCACCAACCACAGCCCTCATGCCTAGCTTTGCATGCAACTTGCCTTTACTTCTGCTCCAGCTGGGACACTAACACTGTATCTCTGCTGCTGTTCACCATGCCCTCCCAAGTCCTGCAGCCTGGGAGACTTGAGGTGTCCATAAGATGCTGTACTTCCCTCCACATTGCTGTTTTCCCTCCTCTTTGCAGAGATCACCCCAAAACTCAGTTCCTACTGCTACAACTCTAATAATGCATGCACGGGATGCCGCCCCTCCGTATCTAAGTCCCCAATTTGAATTCCTCCAGAATATTCCCGTTACACACCAGCTGTTCAGACTATCACATAAGCAGCAGCCTCAGCAGAAAGACCAAGGCCTGTGAGGGCGGAGGAAGTGAGCAAAGCCCTCACCCTCCCCAAGTAATCCTTCCAGACCAGGGTGGAGGTACAGTGGCTGCAGCCTCTGTGGGAAGGTTTAAAGAGCCACCCTGAGCTGTGTTCAGGCAACACATACTAGACGGCAGTCTCTAACCTGTTGTGTTAGCATTATATTTATCTTTTGCAAGCACGGAATTCAATTCATGGCACTTTAAAAAATGTATATTTTAAACAGTTCAAGCCTGAAATTTATTCTTGTTCTCACAGTTTCACATCAGGTTTTTTTGCACAGCTGCCAACAGCCCTCACACCCCCTTGCCTAGCCCACCTGTGTAAACACTAGGAAAGTTTCTTCTTGTGAAGCACAGGTAAGGTCTTGTGGCTTGATAATGTGCCAAAAAAAAAAAAAAAAAAAAGGGACAGACACTTTCTTTACAATACCAAATATGGAAGGGATCTGCCCTGTCCAAGTTACTGTGTGTTTGAGGGTAGCTTTTCAACTTCTTTTAGAAACAACATTGGTTTCAAAGTATTGTATGGGACATGTCTGACATTTTTGACCAATGTAATATTTTTAAAGCCTCTTTAAATTATTTCAGATTGAACAGCATTGCAGAAGGCAATTGATATGCAACAAATACTGCACCCCCTCTCATTTGCCTTGTTCTGTGTTTCTTAGCCATGCTGAAATACACAATTTTATTCAAATGTTCCTGTTGATTTCAAAGAGCTTATGCATATATGAACATATTCAGCATCAGTTAGAGCTGATGAATCAATTCTTCCCGTTCTTCTTTCTAGGTTCAATGGACATGAATGTGGTGAAACTGGAAAGAGAGCCATCAGCTTGTTATGAAGGAGATTTTGTGAGCATAGTCTGAAAGATGGGCTGAAGAACATCCTGGTACAACGTCTCCAAATGACTGTTTCCAGGACAGCCTCTTGAATTCGTTAGTCAGCATTACACATTGGGGGTTTACCAATGTTACATGCTATGAACAAATCTACTGAAGAGGAATAGCATGTTTCTTATGAAAACTTAAACCACGAGGCACATCAGCAGAAGTGTGACTGTCTGAGATAGTAGGAAGATGAAAAATAGGTCATTTTCATGCCACTCCACAGCAGAAATACTTTACATAACAACTAGTCACAAATTTGCTGGTGAGACCTCACTATACCTTCATCTTGGACCTGATTCCTTTCTCAGAGAAGTTATGCTCAGCAAAACACCATTTTCTGCAATAAACCAACTCTGGAGTCACACCATAGTGCTACAAAGGGCTGCCTGGATGAGGGCTCATATACCATGTATGGGCTACATGCAGCAACTTTACTGGGCTTTTCAAGCCCAGGCTTGCTCATGCTTGGCAACAAGAAGACGAACAGCCAACCCAAGGCAGGGCTGCTATTCGTTTCTTGTTCCACCTCAAACCCAACCCAACCCCCAGATCTCTCGCACCTGGCACAGCAGGAGGAGTGCTTCCTCCACATTGCCTACAGGCTGCATGCGGCCATGATGTGCACTGGTGCTGAACCATCCGACTTCATTCATGCTTTGTATGACTGAATCTGAGCTTTTAAAACAGGTTTACTACTGCCCAGCTGTATTTTAGATGCCACCTTCAGACTAAGAAACAAAACTTGTCTGTTTAGCCAGGAATAAAAGTCGCTCAAATGCTACTGCAGAAGAAGACTTTTAAAAATTAATTATGGGGGAGATCATGACTAGCCAGCTTGCTTATAGGTCTTGTTTAACCAAAGAAAGCATGCTGTGTCAGGCTATGTACTAGCCAGCATGTTCTAACAACTGCAGACTGGAATGTTACTTTGCCCATGTCACTGTCATGGTTTACCCTATCCAGCAGCTAAAACAGCCACACAACCACACAGCCATTCACCATTCACTCCACTCCCCACCCCAGCAAGATGGGGGAGAGAACTGACAATGGAAAAGGCTAGGTGGGGGAAGGTAAACTCATAGGTTGAGATAAAGACAGTTTAATAGGACAGAAAAGGAAAATAATTCACAGTAGTACTAGTAGTAGTAATAATTGCAATAAAACAATATTCAAAACAAGTAATAAGCAACACAATTTCTCACTGCCAACAGTCGATGCTCAGCAAGACCTAGAGCTGCTCTGCCCCCCAGCCACCCCTCCAGTTATATACAGAGCATGATGTCATATGGTATGGAATATCCCTTTGGCCAGTTTGGGTCAGCTGCCCTGGCTGTGTCCCCACCTATCTTCTTGGATGCCCCCAGCCTTCTCATTGGCAGGCCAGTATGAGAAGCTGAAAAGTCCCTAAGTGCTTAGTAACAACTAAATCATCAGTGTGTTATTAACATGATCCTCATACTAAATCCCAAACAAAGCACTAATCAGGTGCTAGGAAGAAAATTAACTCTATCACTGCCCAAACCAGAACAGCCACATCCCAAGACAGTGAGCAGAGGTAGATGATGTTAATTATTTCTATCCATTTTCCAGAGAAACGCAAATCAGGCCATGCCTGAGACATCTCTCTCTTCATGAATCCCTGGATTCACTGAGGCCTTTCTGCAGAGAAAGGCACATACCACTGGGGATAAGAGAAGTTTTTCAGACAGATCTGAGTAATCACATGTTGGAGCTTGTCTATACTGTGAATGCAAGGGTATTGTGATTGTTTTATGGTTCTCAGAAGGTATAGAGCTGCTTGGATGCATTTGTGGAAGGGAAAAAATGCTGGACGTGTGCCCATTCTTGCTTCTTCCTAGTGCACAAGGAGGACCTGAATAATTTTGCCTTTTGGAGAGATGCAGGACAATTTGCCTGCTTGTTACTGCTTTCACATTAAGAAAGAGTTTTGCACAGTGCAGAAGAGGCTATAATCACTAGTAGAAGCACTGATTAGTAGCAGTAACTGGTAGCAAAGAGGGAGAAACTGGGTTAATTGAGTCTGTCTAAAACTGTCTAGGCATTTTTAGTATGAATCACACATACCAAGAAGAAAAGACATCCTAGGTAATGAAACAACACAGTCAGTGCTTCAATTAAAGGCCAACAGTGGTCCTAACAGACATCTCTGAAGATTCCAGGAGGACTGCCAATGAAACAAGGGCAGGAAAGACTTATCAGTCTCAGCAGTCCCAGGGTTAAAAAAGAAAAGCCAGGAAAAGTCAATCTGAAAGCAGTTTCAGTTCCTGATAATATCTTAGAAAGAATTCTCTTTCATAAAACATCTTTGAAATGATGGCATACATGACTGATTAATGTATTTAGCAGCAGGATTGCTTACTTCCTCCTGATTCAAACCCACCTTTCCTCACTGCCTGTTCTTTTTGAAGCACTCCAAGAGTTGGCCCAGGTCTGTCAGAATGAACAGCTGCACATCACTTGGGCTGTGTCTCTCTCTGCAGACTCCTACTACAGCCAGCATACACTTCAACTGCTAAGTGATAGGATTTCACCTTTAGCCTTTGACAAACTGAAGATAGGAAGATATTGCTGATGACATCTTTCATTTTTCCCACCCAGACTTGCAATGTCATCTTCAGAATACAAATAACGAAACTAAGCGGGAGCACCTGCTTCCAGAGGAAAAAAAGTAGGTTTGTTTCGGGTTTTTTTTTAAACTGATCTTGATAATTTAAATAAATTAACTTCTTGTAACTAGCCACAATGGCTAGTCAATCTATTTTTATGATCCGTACTTGACCTTTAGTCTTAACTCCACTGCATATTTTTTAAATAAAATCATGCCTTGTTTTTGTGGACTCAAATATGCTAATGCAGAAAAGGCAGGCAGGTGAAAAGGAGTGCCCTTTGCTATTCCCTAAGTAGGGCACCGATTTAGCTCTGCTGCATGTGCTCCTGAGGCGCACCACCAGCTGGAGGACTTCACCACTGATGACTCCACCCTCCATTCAGTTTTTTCCTGCATACATCTACAAGGCATGCACTACAACACAGAGTATCAGTAATGTACCTGTTTGATGGTGCTGTTGCTGTTTTCCAATATTCTTTTTCTTCCTCACTTTGGTCTCAGGTTGTACAAGTCAACATCATTGGGGTTTTTGTAGTGTCGAAGCTTTTTCTCCTTCTGAAGAAACAGTAAAGCTATTTAACCATGTCTCTTCACAGGCTGGTATCCCAGGAGCCAGGTGAGACAGGATGTGAGGGTAGGAACCACATCTCTGCACCTCCACAGTCCTTGCAGGTGCACGGCGGTGGAGAGGTTTTTCAGCCTTCCTTGCTCTGGAGGCCTCTTCACACCACACACTCACCCCACGTACACAAAACGTGGAAAACCAGGAGGGAAGCTGTGAGACCTTCCACTCCTGCCGTTGCGAGCTCCTGTTAAAATCACAGGCGTCATCTAGTGGGCGCCTGGAGAAACGGGGAGCCCCGGCACGGCGCTGACGAGTGATATGCCAAGAAGGCATGAGCGGGGACGGGGGGGGGGAGCAGAGATGCAGGCGACGCCGCTCTGCAGCCAGCGGAGGGGAGCGGCCAGGACGAGCTGCAAGCTGCGCTGCGGTCGTGTCGGGTTCATGGCAAACACCCAGGAGCTGCTGCGAAACGGTCCCGCTTTTCTCAGTCGAAACGCTGCTGTCACACGGGTCGTGAGTCCTAATTTATGCTCGCTGTAAGCCCAAGAACGCATGGACTTGGCGAGTCTAAGGAAAAAATTAGATTGTGCCTTGGGAAGGACTGGAAGAGAGGAAACGGTTCCTCTGCCGCTCCGTGGCTACTGAGAATTTGCGGCTTGCTGTTGGTTCCGTTCAGTGACAAACGGCGAGCGGGTGCAGAGGAAGCAATGCTTCTGGGGGTGAGCCGCCACCTAAACAAACTATTCACCTTTAAAAGGCAGTTTGTAATTATTTCCTTTTTTCAGTGTTCATATTTGTGCAGAATAAATGATGACTTTTTTTGCAGTGGATTAATTATTGTCTTTCAAATGTTTTGTCCCCTGATGCCTAATTAAGAGCAACTTGAGAATCATGGCATCACTATTCAAAATACTGATATAGCTATATTGGGTGGCATTAGCAAAAAGCATTTTAAGACCTGGCCAAAGACCATAATAAGATTTGGATGACTTTGACTTCATTTCTCCCTTATCAGCAGAGGTAAGCAGCCTGTCTATTCACAGATTTGAGCTTTATTAGAGCAGCAAGAAAAGCCTATCATGGTACTAATCACCATGAGCACAAGCCACTCTAGAGAAGGGACTGTGGCCTGAAAGGTGGCATAAAGCATATAATAACCATGTCCCTACCTAAAACATGAGTTTTAAGTAACCGAGTTAGTGCCACAAGGCTGGGAACATGTCTGTGGTGTTCACATGGACCAGTCCATCCAGAGCTTGACCTGTTGGTACTCAAGAGTAGTTGTAAAGGGTAAGGGCAAATTCAATGGCCAGGAACCCATGAAACAGATGCAGGACCAGCACTGACAGCCTACAAATCAGGCATTAGTGTGTCCTCATGACCCCTAGACTGTCCACATGGAAGTGCTCTATCTGCTAGTCAGATTACTTGTGATATATAGGAGGCTCGGTCTCACCTAGCATGAAAAGCTTACAGTAGGATGCTGCTATAATGGATGCCTTACTTATGAAAGATATGCCTGATCAACCTTGCATCACAGCAATACTACCAAACAGAGAAGAGCACATGCCACGGAAATTCTTCATTGAAAGGGTTGTTGGGTATTGGAGCAGGGTGTCCAAGGAGGTGTTTGAGGCACTGACCCTGGATGTATTTAAAAGACGGGTAGATGAAGTGCTTAAGGATATGGTTTAGTAGAGGACAGGTACAGTAGGACTCAATCCCAAAGGTGTTTTCCAACCTAGTGATTCTGTGATTCTGTGAATAAGAGGAGCCATTTAGTGGGCTTACAGGTCAGTTGTAGCTCAACTAAGCACAGTTTGCTGAACTGTGAAGAGGTAGAAGCAGCCTTACAGTGGGTAAATATCTTCTTGTGGAGAAATAAAAACACATGGCTAAGGATGATATTAGTGAAGCAGCTTATAGCCAGCATACAGTTGGATGTAGGGGAGCACCTTTTGCTGCAGGACAGAAACCCTGGCACTTGAAGCCCTTGTCAAAGGTGACTGTAAGGTGTCTGTGATGAAGAAGTTTGATGTGTGAAACGTGGATGGAACAAACTGGGCTCAAGGAAAGCTAGAAGACAGCAGGGTGGGAGCATGATTCTCTGCTGGCGTAGTCACAGCAGGAGGCCACCTACTAGCCTTGGGGATGGACACAGCTCAGGAAGGAGTGGCTGCAGGACCAGGACGGGAACAGAAATTTCAGGGTACTAGCAACAAAGCAATACATGGTGCCTCAAATCTGTACTGATTCAGAGAAAGCACACGCCTCCTCATCACCTGCAGCCACAGCAATTCCTCAAGAACCATATAAAGCATATCAAAGCTGTCAGGAAGGAAGGCAGAAAGAAGATGCTCTGCATACTACAAATCAGCCCTCAAGGCAGTATTTAGGTTTGTCAAATTTAATTTTAAACTTAAAATTTACCCAACCTCCCTGTTCTCACATTTACTTTCTGTGGGACCATAAGGCTTCTGCTGAGATACTCAAGTTCTCCATAAAAGAAGCCAAATGCCATGGTCCCAGATTACCTGCAGAATCAGGAGCAACAGCAAGGGGTTGTAAAAGAGACAGAAAGCCATTAAAATCATGGCTGTGTCAGAAACTGGTGGAAGTAGGTCGGATTTAGCTGAAATCTGGCTCAGATAAACTCTTTTGGCTAAAGTAAACCATTCAAGGGAGACTAGCACTATCACTTCCAATGACAGTTGCCCAACAAAAGAGCAATGCCTACATGTGTCCTGTTGTATAGTAAGTACCTGTTGTGGATACAGGTAAATGCTGCATTTTAACAACCTCTGGGGTAAGAATATGCACATTGGGATCTGGACCCTGGCAGCAAGTACCAAGCTAGGAACACACACACAATTTGCGGGATTTGGGAGCTCCTGAAATGTTTATTCTCTTCCTGTCTGGAAGATGGCACAAACTCGAAATGCTGTCCTGTGGTCAGCCACATTTCCCCCTAGACAACAGCTGACAGTAACTATTTCTTTGGAGCAGGTGTATGTTCATGTGAAGCATGAATTGCTGTTGGACTTCCCATCTCCAGCCTTGATATCCTTGAAAACTTTTATCCAAACAGGGACTGATGGTATACTCAGGAATAGTTATTTCACAACTCCGTCCGCGAGGAAGTTTTGACACACTAGTTCAGATACACTGCAGCTATTTTTAATTTACTTTATTGACAATACCTGCAAATAACATTTCCCCATTCTAAAACCCAGCCCTTTTGCGATTAATCCTATTTGATAACAATATTGCCTCGTAAGCAGGAAGGTAAAATAATCTAGGAATGAAACACTATATAGGGCTTTTGGAGGCTGACATCTGAATGTACTTAGTGGAGAGGAAACTTCTTTCTCCCCCCTCCCTTTTTTTTTTAACTTTCATTTCTTGCTTCTTTTATCCTTAAGCTCAGCAATAAACTAGCACTCTATGGTTAAAAAGTCAGGAGAACAGATGTATGGTACCAGCACATCAAAATCTGTATTTCTGTTATAGGGTGTAAATTATAAGTCCTTCCAAGAAGCTTCAAGAGTATCTAGCTAGCTTTTGTTGCAAAGATATTGCAATAGCAAAGATGATGGTGATTATTATTATAATTATCATTATTATTATTACAGTCACTTGATTACACTAGAGTAAACACATCAATCGAAGTTCAGTCAGGGTTCACCATTCAGCTTGCTGCTTTTAAGGTGAATCCTAAAGAAATTTCACTGAGCACTGCACATTTTGCAGCACATTTCAGTCAGCTCCAAGCCAGGCTTCTTACCAGGGGCCTGTCTGTCCCTCTGCTAACCCTGCAAAACATTTGAAGGCCAAACTACATTACCAAGCATCATACAATAAATGTTGAGGATTTGGGTGTTAGCAGCCACATGCTAAAGTGATTTTACATGGCTCCTTTCTCACCCCTGGTTTGTCCTTCACTCTTTTCATGTACATGTCCCATTTGAGAGGGAATATATCCAGCAATTACAAGCATGTGAAAGCTTGTTTTTATTACATTTGGTTAAGGTTCCTTTACCACAGAGAGCGTTGGTTAGCAGTGAGAGAAGACAGTCAAAGTGCCTGTGTTGCGTGTCTGGATGTGGCTTAGCCTCAGGGTGTGGTGCTGGGCAGACTGCAAGACCAGCCTCCACACCCCACCTCAGCCCCCAGTGAGAAATTCGCAATGGCCACCTGAGGACAATTCAGGGCAAGTGATCTGTTCTGATCCATCCTGCAGCCTTCCTCATGCAGCTGTCCACAGAAGCCACCTGAAGTCAGGGCAGTGAAAGGTCCTTGCTCTTCCCTCCAAACTTCCAGAGTACCTCTTCATGGGTTGGGTGTCTTCATGAAATATTTCAAGATAACAGAGGGAAAAAAAAAATTATACATAGTGCTTATCACTGAAGTTTGCAAACCTTAGCAAGGTGTCTCTACCTTCAGTTGGTGGCTGCAGAGGGTAGACCAAAGTGGTGAACAAGCTTTCCCAAGCATGTTCCACAGGGAGGTCTCTCCTCTCAGTCCGGACACAGAGTACTGTGCTCCTTCTGCCTAGAAAGACTGTCAGTGTTCTGGTGTGACATACCACCATGTAGGCAAACCAGGGAGATTCAGACTGGACCACCTTGCTTTCTAAACCCCTTCTCAGAGAGAAGTCTAAGTACAGCTGGACCCAGTCCTTCCCTCAGGCCTGTCTGTGCTGTCCCAGCAGATGGGTACACATAGAGTTAACCTTCTCTACCTGCCCCAGGGATTGAGTTACTCTCAGCTAATCTCTTGTAACAGCCACACTAGTGAGATTCGATTCTATAACCCTTTGCCCAGTACTCAGGAGTAACAATTACCCAGGAGATCCAGGCAAAGCACAACTTTACTTAAAAGTGAGTAGGATTATAAAGCCTGCAAACACAACCACACCACACTGTATATAGAGAGAGCAACTTATATAATTAGCAGAATTTAGCAAAATTAGAAAAGCTGGTACTATTATGTGCTGAGAATAAAGTTGGAAATTGAGAAAGAGAAATTGACAAACATATCACCACCCAGAGATCCAGCGTAGATCAGCTTAAAGTTGTGGTCCTTGGACGGCAGGTGCACACCAAACATCCCGAATCTGCAGCTCTTATGCTCCCTGGCCTCATCCTTCAGGGAAGCCAAGTATATCTTGCACAAACTCAGTGTTGAGTTGCAGAATGTTCTAGAAATGAATTAGTGAGGAATGAGGGTCCCAGGCAGTCATTTAATCCCCCCAACTGGGTTGATGGATCAATGATCCCATTCAGTTGCCTCCCACAGGATTTTAGTAAGAAGGTGCTCTGCCTCTGCAGGACCCCACTTGCCTGTCACTGTTCCTTATGTTCCTTTCCAGTCCATAAGGATAGCATCCTGCTTATCAGGGTGGCTACCAAAGGAGGGGCCACCCTTGCAGGGTCATCTTCCACATGGTTTATCAAATGAGGACCCCACCCGAGCACAATGGCCAGTTTGTCAGAGCAGCTGCTTTGAGATCGAGACCATACCAGCCCTTATAGTCTTTGGAGGTTGGGGACCCTAGTCCACTATCTCACAGATTCTTGAATTGAAGGATGGAGCCCCCTTGTTAGGTGAGCACCAGTCCACAAAACATTACCTTTCCTCTGCAGGTTATGCTGCCTTGCAAGGCAGATTGTTTGAGACAAATCACTTATTCCAATTTGCAAAGAGTTGGTATTTGGAGCAATTCATCTGGAAATCTGTATATGATGTGGGTAGACCGGAAGGGTCTTGCATTACTTTGTTAATCTAGTGATCTATATAGATGGACGTGAAGATGCCCATTTTTATTAGTCAGTATGTGCTTTTTCCCAGAAGCACAAAGTGATACATCAGGCTGCTATCTTGGCAGAGAGGCACTCTGTTCAGCAGCTGCAACAGCAGCTTCAGCCCTTCCTCTCCACACCCAGAAGCAAGTGCATTAACGGGGCCTTAGAAAAGGTTTGCATGGCACCAAGGCTCCTTAACACCAGAGCATTACCCCATCATATCTATCCTTGTTTGTGAAGTGTTCTTCTTCCACCTTGCAGGCAAGGAACAAAGACAAGAGCTTCACCATCAGCTTTGGTGGGAGTAGAACTGAGCCCTCAGGTCACACAGCACACTTGCAAGGCATCCAGGGCCAAGACACTGCAGATCTACATGCAAGGATCCAGATCTTTGGGAGCTCTTGTCCTTTTCTCAAACTCCCCATGGCAAACGGCCAAAGGACCAGCCTACAAACTCACCACTGAGCTGTCCAAGGCAGAGACAGCACATGGTGTTGCCCTCCCACTATCTGTAAAACCCAGACTGAAATATGGGAGCCATCTCTTTGTTGTCTAAACCAAGTTTTACACAATCTACTCAGATATAGAATGACTAGAGATAGGTCAGCAGATACTGCTGGGCCCAGATGGTTTTCCAAGATGCAACCCTTCTCTTGAGTAAAAGTTTTTCTTAAAAAAACACCCCAAACCATCCAGATGCTCCAATGTCTTATCATGCTAGATGCTGCCTGTCTCTAGCTCCATGCATGAATTTGACCTCCTCACCTGGCAGAGACCAACAGATCAACCTACTGTGGCTTGCTCCTTCTTCCTCAGAATTGCTTTGCCTGTTTCTTAGGAACTGATGGCCTGTATTTACTTCTCACTTAGTGTAGCCAGTCACCAAGCGCCCTGTCGAAGCAAGGAGTGGCCAAGCAGGGCTGGAAATGGTGCTAGTTTCTACACCATCAATGCATTTCATTCAGCCATTTAAAATCTAGAAGACTTTAATAAGGAGAAAGAGATTT
Source organism: Zapornia atra (assembly GCA_013400835.1). Taxonomy (NCBI): domain Eukaryota; kingdom Metazoa; phylum Chordata; class Aves; order Gruiformes; family Rallidae; genus Zapornia; species Zapornia atra. Next base: position 20,259 of record VZTU01015588.1, read on the forward strand.
GCAATGTTGATGATGCGCTCTAAAGATGGCTTGGCAGGAGTTAGCTGACTTTCTCTTACGTGCGGGCACTGCCACCTGGGATATGCTGAAGAGGGGACATCTGGCCTTCCTTTTGGTCCAAACATCAGTACCAGTATTCACTGTATCTTCTTTTCACAGACTACATTATCAGTAAGATGCATAACGGATGGCAGAGCAGATGGCCTTCATTTTCCCCGTTCTCCAAGGCAAAGTCTGTGCATGTACCTCACCTTTCTGCTTCAACGGCTTTAATCTCTCAAACACTATAGTGTATTTGCTTAACACAGGAATGCATTTCCTCAATATAAAAAAACCCTAGCAAGGACAGAGCAGTCCAAAGCAACTGTAGGAAAGGATTAATCATATTGGCTACATAATAGAGCATCAGCCATAGGACTGAGTTAGTCTTCACTTTTTATTCTTGAAAGATTAAGGCTATACTTTGCAATCTCTTGAGCAAACCAATGGCCTGACAGCTTGAACATAAAACACTTCCATTTAAGCATGCTCAAGTATGTATCTGCAGAGTGTACTAAACAAGCATTTTGGAGGCCTGTCTTCTGGACTCAGCAGTAAGCACCAAAAAAGTACCAGAAAGCACAGTGGTTTAGAAAAGCTTGCAACTGCTTTTGCTGTAAACCTTCATTCTGTCAGGATATTTGTCTCTTCTAACAAGCGGCTGCATAGAGACAAACATCTCTGCTTCTTCTTTGACAACAATGGAAACTGAGCCAGTTATAACTGCAGGTTGAAAGACCGAGCCCTGTATTTTATCCTGCTCTCACAGTCTTTTCTGAAATAACATGTCAGAGGAACATTCGTAATTGTAACATATTCCATACATTTTCTGGTATAATCAATGCACAAGAGACTCTTCGGATGTACAGTCACTAGGGAGTGGTGCCTACCCTGTTTTGACTCAGATGCAGGATGATCTTTAGCCTTTGCTGTAAATTGGCTCAGAGCACATCTTTATGTGTCAGTTTTGCCTACTTACTTTCAGATGTTACCAGCTTCCAGTGCTATGGAACTGCTTTGGAATACATGTGATTTTCATTTTACACATTTTTCAGTTCCTTCATATGCCCAAATGAAAAATCCAGCGTTCAGGGACATCACATGGATTTATGATACTCTGTGGTGAGGCTTTGTGTTCAGAACCCAGTGAGTGGATTATCCTCATCCACATGTGGCATTTCCCAGCTGTCGGAGATAGGTAATTTTTCCTTGTTTATTTCGCAGCTTCCACACATGCGTGCTGAGCTGGTTGCTTTGTAGAATGCTTTTACAAATCACTCAAGTGCAGGGGCCTGTTTTGTAGCACAAGAACCCAATCCTGGGCACAAATAGCGCCAGTGCTCAACTGCTGCCATGTGTAAAGCGAAGCGCAGAGCTCAGCACTTATTTTGGAGTCATCACTGGTATATTGTAGACAGAAGGAGATATCATGTGTGGCAGGAAAGGAAGGAGATTAGAAAGGTACACAAGATTAACTGCCCAGGAGAGGAAAACAGGGAAAGCATATGCGAACTAGCCTTGTTTCCCAAAACATTTTGCATCTACTCCACTTTTGAAACTATTTCAGCTCCATCTGCAGACACTGGCAATCTCAAAGAGAGCAAACAAGTGTCACAGATACAGTTAGTTGGATTGAGAAGATACACTATACAGTGTATCTCCATTCCAGGAGAAAAAGTGGTAGGAGGGGCTCTACTTTTATTAGTTGCACTAGGGAGAATCCAACTCAAAGACAACATTCTGTTGGGACCCTGACTTCAAGGAATACATTGCTAGCGGAAGGGCTTGATTTGCATTTGCAGGTGTGAAAGTGGGTGCCAAGCAAAAGCAAAGCCAGCAAAGAAAACACATACCAATCTACTACTTCTCGTGTATCTGCTGGAATGATACCAACCTGTATCCACCAAGTGTATGCTTTGATGCTGTGGGAAGTTAAGTGTGAGCTGTTGTGCAGTGAGCAGTATGAAGAAGCAGGGGAATACAAAGATAAGTTCTCTTTTATTACTGGGGATCCTGGTGTTAACATGTGTATGCTATCTTTTCTGTAAGCCTGAGCTTATTACTGGTTGTCATAAATTACAGAAGATCATGCACTCAGCATAAACTTCTGCTCATATTCTCCTCTGTTAGACACAAACCCCTTTATAGTTAGCTACACCATCATTGCTTTGTGGCTAAATTACTACAAATAAAGCTCACGGCTTCACGGGCTTACTCTCAGTTGTTCTTAGTTCAAAATCCCCGAGTCGCTCTCCTCTAATTCTGAGCAAGGAATTTAATGGACTGAAGAAAAGAGTTTTATCCCAGAAACCTTCTTCCTCTCACTTCTTTGCATTGCAGAGCCTCTGCCTAAAGCCTCCATATCACAGAGCATGCCCTTTTACTGATACATCTGCAAACTGTTAGCCCACATTTGCTACTCACGCAGAACACGTCAGCTTTGTAAGCAAACAGTTTTGCACTAGGGGATACTGCACTGTCTAAAAATAAAAAAAAAAAAAGTTTTTTGATTGAAAATAGCTCTCAGCAAGCTCCAAAACTGGCCACGACCCATCCATCAGTTGGCTGTCTCTCTGTGACCAGGCAAATGCTCAGGTGGTGGTTGTACTGTCTCTGACCACGGGTGGGAAGCATGCAGGTGCTGGGGTCTGTATGGTGCTCTGCTGCCACTCTCACCTTTCCAAGGCCAGTAAGGAGAAGGTGTAAATCAGGCAGAGCTGACTCACCAGCCACTAGGTAAAGTTCTCCTTGGAAGTTTTAGTCTTCTTTTTCTCTGCAATTTTCTGCCATACCAAGATCACTTCCCAAAGCAACAAGGCTACCATAGCAGCACCTTCTAGGCACATCATAGATGACAAAGTAACTTCAGTATGAAGCCCTTTGTTCCTGAATGCAAACCCTAGACCAGTTTGCCAGCGTCAGAAGGAAAATAATGTTATCATAAAAACACTCAGTTTTCTCAGTCCATTTATGAAAGGGTAATATGGGAACCTATGGTGAGTGATGAGGTAGACATTATGTTTGAAGCTGCAGGAAGTCAGCTGGGGTGGTTTGACCCCAGCTGGAGGCCAGACACCCACTGAAGTCACTCTATCTCTCCTCTTTTCAGCTGGACAGGGGAGAAAATATGTATTGAGAGGCTTAGAAGTCCAGATAAGGACAGGGAGAGATAATTCTGGAATTAGCATCACAGGCAAAACAAGATTCAACACAGAACAAAGGAAAGAATACTCTCTAATTTATGACACTGCACTGCACACCCAGTGACACCAGAGTCAGGTAATGAGAAGTTTGGTCAGGTCTTAAAGTACCTTCTTTATCAGGCTTCACTTTAGTCAGGATTTCGCTCCCTTCTTCCCCCCACTATTGTGGCACAGGGAGGGGCCTAAGGGAATGGGGGTTTTGGTCAGTTCCTCACAAGCTGGTTTCCTTCTTAGTCGGGGGGGCAGGGGCATTCTTCACACCCTTCCTCTGCTGCACTGTGGGGTCCCACCCACAGCATACAGTCCTTCACAAACTTCTCCAACCTGAGTCCTTTCCCACGGAGCTTTGGCTCTTCACCAGCTGCACCAGCGTGAGTCACTTCTATGGGGTGCAGTCACAAATCACAGAATGTCTCTCAGTCTCTCAGGCCCAGAGTGCTCCAGCCTGGTCCTCAATGGAGTCACAAGCCCCCCCTTCCCCAGTAAACCTGTTCTGGTGTGGATCTCTCTCTCACTCATCTCTGTGTCTCTGCCTTTCTCCATGGGCTGCAAGTGCTGACGGAGGACTGGTCCAACACTGGTCACATCATCTGTATGTCTCCACCTGCTCCAGCATGGGGTGTCTCCATGGGCTGCAGGTGGGGTCTTGGCCTTTTCTATGGGCGGGGGGGGGACACCCACTCCACCATGGGTTTCTCCACGGGCTGCAGGGGCATCTCTCCCGCACCTTGGGCACCTCCTCCCCCCGCTTCCCTGGCCTTGGAGCCTGCATAGTTTCTAACATCTTCTCAGTCCCTTCTCTGGTGGCAGAAAGCAGCTGCTTGCAGGCTTTTTTCTCCTAACTGTGATTCCCAGAGGCACTGTGACCATCGCTCATGGCTCGGCCTTGGTCAGCAATGACTCCAGCCTTGAGCCAGATGGTGTTTGCTCTGTCAGGCCTGCAGAGAGCTTCTGGCTGCTTCTTGCAGAAGCCACCCTGGCAGCGCCCCCCTTCTCCACCAGAACCCAGCCATGCAAAATGTCAGCCCTTCCTAACACAGAGCTTTTTAGTCATGCACTACACAGATAGTTCATCTTGAGCCTGAGCTGAAGTTTTAGCATCACCCTAATCCCAGGTTTGCGTAGATTTGCAATATGGTTGTTGTTATGCTTTCAGAATTTCACAAGTATTTTTTTTTTCTTTTCAGGTCTTGCAGTCCTAAATTTATAGGGAGCCACTTCTTTTTGCACTTACTCCATCATTAATCTAGTATGCAATGATTTAACAGGGAAGAGTTTATTTAATCCTTATACAGATGACAGCAGTGTTCCAAAATATCCTGCCTGACATGTCCTGAGACAGGATGGCCCAGCTGGTCACTGAGTTGACTAGAAGACATCAGTGTGCTGTTCAACAAGTTTGTCCAACGTATCCTCGTCTGCGCTGGGCCTAGTGTTGGCAACATGTGGAGAGAGGTGATCCTTCCTCTCTACTCAACCCCAGCAAGACACACCTGGAGTACTGTGTCCAGTGCTGGGCTCCTTTGTACAAAAGGACATGCTGGATAGAGTCCAGAAAAGTACTTTGAAGATGGTTAAGGAACTGGAACATCATTTAATGAAAGGCTGAGAGAACTGGGACTGTCCAGCCTGGAGAAGGGTAGGCTTGGTAGCCCCTTGACACTATATATAGGCAGTGGGAGCAAAGATAGTCAAGCAAAGAAAACAGATCTTGTAGTTGTGTCCAGAAGAGGACAAGAGGCTATGGGCACACACTGGAATACAGGAAAATCTGTCTAAACAGAACTTTTTTCCTGTGCAGTTGGACAAACACTGGAACAGGCTGCCCACAGAGGCTGTGAAGTCTCCATCCTTCGATATATTTGGACCAAACTGAACACAGCCCTGAGCAACCTGCTGTGATTGACCTGCCATGGGCAGGAGTGGCACTGGACACTCTCCAGAGCTACTGTCCAGCCTCAGTGCCACCACAGTTCTACTCTACAATTCTATCACATAGCATTAAGTTCCAATTAATAAACACATTTGAGGATACAGTAGAGGAAGTATTAGTGCTCTGCAATGTAGGGACAGCTCAGATGATAATGTGTGGATAAAGTTTCTAAAATGAAAGATTAAATCAAATGTGATTTTCCACACAGGTTAAAGCTTAAGGCTCCTGTACATTTGTAAGCTCCAAGTCACTTTTTAAAACCTGCTGATTCATTCACACTTACACTACTGCAAGTCTCAAATTGCCTGAAAGGAGTTGGCTTTACCTATATATATTTTACAGTAAGGGGGGGGTGGGATGTGGGGTGTGTTCCTATCTGTACACAGAGCTCATCTTTCTAAATCTATGATCCAACAATTCTGTCACTACTTACAAAATCTTTCCACAGTAGACTAACTCCAATGTGTTTTTCATGAACCAGAGGCAAGCATCCCTGAAGCTAGACAGTTCACCCATGTTTTCCATCTGACTTGGAAAACTGAAGACTGGCCATGGCCAACTCATGTAGAAGGTCCTTTGTTTAGATAAAACAGATGAATAAAACTGGTCAGGGTGTAATGAATGCCACTATTAGCTCCTGATACACAAATACAGAAACTGTACATCACACATGGTACTAGTTCAACCTACCTGTTTCCTGCCAAGCAATGAGTGAAAATTCTAGTCAGTTTTTAAGTCCAGATTCAGCCAGCTGCAGTGAGGTTGAGACACAGAGGCTGTCTACCAGATAGCACGACAGAAACCTGGCAGTCCTCAAACCTTTGTATCTTTTCTAAATATATTTCTATATTCCCTCTTGAAAGGCTAAGTACATATCTTAGTAGGCTCCAGTTAGTATACACATCAGTAGGCTTGCCTGTGCAGTTTTTCACTTTTCCTTCAGTGGATTTAAACTGAAACTATTTTTTACAAAAGTTGGGAAAAGGTCCACTGCCCTCTTCCAAGATTATTTTTCATACTTCAAATTATTCCAACATAATATCTCAACATAACTGAATATGAAGAATCATTCCTCTCTTTTCTCCTGGTCACTGGAAGCTCTTATTTGTCAGCAAAAATTAGACATAGCAGCATGTCCAGCAACACACAGGTTAGATGGTGAGTTTACATTCCAGAGACCCAAATGCCCCCACATCCATGCAAAATTTGGAACACGGAGTTCAGGGTGAGGGCTAGGCTCCTACTTTCATCTTGTAATCATGGAGCATCATCAGCCCCTGTACTGTAGGCAGTGGGTCACAATAACTGCAGAGCTCACTGGCCTTGGGCTACCAACTCCAAATATCAACAAAAAGAAGGGTTGCAGCCCACAAACCTGATTTCTGGCCTGTTTCTTCTGGACAGAAAAGACATTTTATCTTGTTCACAAAGAGCCAGTGCTAGGGACAGGAAGAGAGAGGAACAACAATGTTAAACGATTTGATTTTTTTTTTCAGTTTGCATGTTTTCACTCTTTATGAAGAGTGATGCTTCCTCACATAAAATATTAACTGGTTCCTGTCTCCCCGGTCATGCTGACGTTCCTGACACCAGTTTCCACCTGCCCACACACGCTTACCCAGCTCTTGCATAAGCCACAGTTTGTCTTGGTTTCAATGCAAGCAAACAGAAAATGGCTGATCACTACTATCTGAGGCATTATGTGTACTTTATGCAGTTCAGCTGGCACAAATTCAGAGAAACAACTTAGTGATACAGTGAGAATCTCATTCATCATGGGCAATGACTCCTGGTGCCAGCTTTCACATCGAGGTCAGCTGAATGGAAAGTGTTGGGTAAAGGAAATGAAAGGCCTGATAGTGCAAACAAGCTGCCAAATCAAGATTAGAACATACCTCCCTCTGTTCTACACTTAAAGAAATTTAAAGAGTGTCAAATTCTCTAATTCCAGAACAATAGCAATTGGAAGGTGGTTAATGTTCAGTCTTCAGAGCCATTAACTCTACAGAGACTTGTGCCTTCACAGCTGGCCAAAAAGGGACATACATGCTTTTATGATTCTAAGGAGATGAGGAGCTCTGACTGCAAAACTCATAGAGGCCTTTGTCACAGCAGAAAGATAAGCAGACAGTGCAGAGCTAAGTCATATTCTCGGACCAGAATGCAAATACATTCAGCTGATGATTTCACTGGTGTTTCAGTCTTGACATAGCTGAAGGACTTGAGTCCAATTACCCATCCACCAAACTCTGTACCTTGACCTACCACCCACCACCAGTCACTCTATGCCACCAGGCCAGTTAGTAAGACAGGTGCTGTCTGGGGTAATATTAATTCCCCGTTCCTATAGTTCTATACACCTCTGCACACCTATAATTTTTTTTTCTCTCAGCCTACACTTCCAAAAGGTAGCTGGTTGCCTCTCACAATGCCACCAGTCAGGCTTGCTATTTTGCAGACCAAGTGAATACTCCCTTCCACATCCATTTGGAGCTCCACAGCCAGCACAGGCTCTTGACCTCCTGTCCCAGCCCTAAAGCTGATCTTCCCAACAAGCATGTCTGTTCCACCACTGAGGTCAGAAGGGGATTAGAGGGAAATGCAATCCAATGTCCATGAGCACAGTGCAAAGGCACATCTCATACTCAGAGACTAGTACAAGAGATACAAGCGTCCACACATCCAACAGATGCCACAGCAATTCTATTGAAGAAGCAGGAAGCACAGGGGACCATAGGATATTTCAACAACTGACCTATTTCCAGGGAGACACTGCCTATCAGTAAGTGCTAGACAGTTCCAGGGCAATGACTTCTTTTCTCTACAAGTTTGTACAGCCACACCCGCACTTGCAGCCAAGCCACTATTTCTACTCTAAAGAAGCACATGGCTGAAAGAAGCAAGAATGCTGTGCCTCCGCTGCAAAGACGTGTGAGGGAGATGACACAGTGTCTGTGTATGTGCTACTTGCTCAAGCTACTCATCATACTCTCTGTGAAAAATAGACTTTATGCATGTTTTTAAGAAGGAAATGGAAAAAACCAATCTGGGTGCAACAAGCTTTCAAAATGCACGAGAGGCAAGGTCCCAAGTCTGTGAAATGGAAGGAAGCAAAGTACAGGGACAAATCACTAATGGAGCTGAAGGAAGGTGTGAGGAAGTGACAGCAAGACACGGCGGCCAAATGCTGACTCCAGTGCAACTTACTTGTTAAGCATAGCAAACAGTTTGTCCAGCTTCCACCTCAAGGGTCACATTTCTTCATGTAGTAATAGAAATGTCACTCCATTTTCTGATGACTGGGACTTGAACAAAAGTATCTGGAGCATGCATATGTTTTCTATAGGGGCATGTGTGTGTGTGTATATATGTGAATATTAGTGTTTAGTATATCTTCAGAAATTGAATGTATTCAGTTCCGATGGTTCTTTAAAAGGTCAAGGGGTACCAGTCTATTGGAAGGGTTTGGTTTTCTGGTCATTTTTTAAGAGATAAACAAAGGGAAATGACTTCCTGGAAAAATATTTCAGATGTGAGATTGAACAATGTTAGATGCACACATTGTCAAGTGAAAAAATATTTATGTGGGACTAATTCCAGCGTACAATATTGGTTCACTACATAGATTGCTGAACTCTCTTTCATCTGTCATCCTAGTTTATGCCATGAGCTTGAAAAACAAAACAAATAATATTTTTAATAACAAAGGAAACCCTGCTTAAATTAACCCCCCTTGTAAGCATTTAATGTTCAACTAAGCCAAAAAAGGAAGCTGCAGTGAAAGCAAACAAATATGAAATGTGAAGAATTTCACTCTATTTACTCCGGGTTAGGCTGTTTAGCTTGGTCTGACTGCTGAACTAACAGGCAGATTCATCTCTAAACTAAGTTAAAACTCCCTCTAATGGCAATTGGATAAAGGACAGAGTTAGAAAAAAATGGAAAGCTGCAATGTATTTTTGGTGAGGCAAATTCTAGTTAAGCATGATTGCTTTTGGAAAGTGAAACTTTAGCTAGTGGCCAAGATTCTCTTAAATTGCAACTTTTTTTTTTTTTACATTCTTGACATAATTTTGTGTGTATGTGTGCTTTCTAAGGCGTGTTATGTAAAAACTTACACATCATGTAAAATGCGTTTTCTCCAGTGTGCTTGTTGCTTTAATAAAGTGGCTTAGATAAGTACCCATAGCAGACAACTTCTGCCATCTATGAAAAGGGTCCAGCCATTTGGCATCACCACTCCCAACAGAAACACTGTAATCATTTTCAGAGACATTTACAGTATCAGAAATTCACCAGCTCATATTTATTCCTAGTAAAATAAACAATTAACACTATGTGGCAAGTGCAATAAAATCAGAAAATGTTATATTCTGCTCACAAATACCAAACAGAAATTGCTTTTAGGAAATAATATAAGCCAAGAACAAACCACAGCTCCTTTCAACCAGCTGAACACTGTCAGCAGGATAAAAACCTTAAGGAAGGAAGGTAACCAAGGGATTACCAATTAACACTAGATGTTAGCAGTAGCACATGGAGAAAAAAAAGGGCCATATAAAATCATGAATTTATAAAGCTTCAAACTCAGTCATTGGGAGAGCTGGCATTGCCTTTTTCCTCAACCTTGAGGGCATTCCAGATTTCCAAGTAAATTCTACTGGTTACTCTCCTCTATTTCTGCTGTAGCTGCAAAAAGGCATAGAATTACAAAACTGAGAGATCATTACTTGATTTCTCATTAGCAGTGGTGATTCTGTGCATGATTTTTACAGCCTAAAGGTCATTTCAATTGCAGCACAAGAATCTCTGGCTCTTGCTGTTCAAAGGTGAAACGTTTTCACAGAAGGCAAAAATTCTAAGAGGTGGAAAAGCCAGTGAAGTCAGCTGAACATAAAAAAAAAGCACAAACTTTTTATTAAAAATCCGATTTTTAAAAAATGCTGACTTTTTATCCAAAACCTCACCCCAGAGCCATTCTCCTCAAATCCAATGGAGTAATTCTCTGATATAGGAACAGAAGCTTCTACAGAGACATGTGGAGTAAACCAGGTCTTTTTAATGCTTCTGAATAGGAAAGGCATTTGGAACCTGATCCAAACCTCACTTAAATTAATAAAAAAAGTCTTGTAAATTCACACTAATTTATGTGAACTGTTGTACCTCTTCTGGTAACTTCTTGTTATTGGGGCTCAAAGCAGAAATGACCACTTACCTCACAAAGATAACTACTGTCGATAATATCAGATAAAAGAATAAGTATATTCTGGATGTATGGCAGGCTTGCCTGTGAGTTATTAAAGACAAAGATATTGGCAAATACATCTATACTTGTAGGTAAGTTCATTTTATTGAATGGCTTGAAGTGTTGCTTAAAATAACAACACTTTACAGTCTGTACCTGCGGTTTCAATGTATTAATTTTTTTTCAGAGAAAACATGCATATTTATGTACATCATTTTGAGATAAAGAATTACCATTAACAGCAGGAATTCCTCTTTTAAAAAATTTTAAGAGACAAGGCAGGCAGTAGCAATTCTGCAGAAGGCAAAACATACAAATTCTCTACACTGAAGGTATAGTTTATTCATTGAGAGACATTAGCAACTGCAGAAGAAGGTCGTTTAAGGATGGATTCAACTGAAAATGACAGTGGCTCAGTTGTTGAAAGTTTTATTGTGGTTTGTTTGGCCCCAAAGAAGCCTTTTGTGCATTTGTCTATTGTGAACTTGTATTTTCGGTTCTCTTTAATGGCACACTCTCTGTATTTCTTAGGCACATCTTCAAAAGGTTCTTTCGCAAGTGTTCTCAATTCTGTTCCTGGTCTCTCAGGAAATGTTTGCTGGAACATTGTCTGAAATTTACTGTATTTGATCGGTGGACGGGGCTTGCTACTGTCTTTGCTGATGTTGCTTAATACCTGTTCCTGAGCAACCAGAGAGTCCTTATCAGAAATCTGAGAGAAAGTCCTTTTTGGAGGAAAAAAAGCTGACCTCTCACGAGCTTCCTGAGGAAGGCATGGTATCTCATTACATGGCTGCTGAATGTCTTGTGTGTGGGACAGAACGAGTGAATTTTCCAGTTTTGGAGACATGATGTCATGCTCAGTGTTTGGACATTCCTGACTTTGTGAGACCTTGGTATCCCAACCTGCTCCAGGTTTGAGAGCTTGGACAGCAGTAGCATTCAACAGGCACTGCTGGTAGAGGAGAGTGTCGCTAATAGGGCCGCATTTTGGCCACACTAAAAACCTAGAAGACAGGGGATACTGCCTGTAGGTAGTAGCTACACTGACATTTGAAGAAATTAGTTCCATGTTGCTGGATCCTGAATACTGCATGGTTAAATCAAGGCAGGTTGGTAAAAAGTTGCAAAACTCCTTGTTTGGAGTATCAACTTGCGTCGTGTTGAAGGCTGTTTTATAAGAGTTGTATTCAGCTCCATGCACCATGTGATTAGGGAGAAAAAGGGCAGCTGCTTGAGTAGCTTCCATCATCTCTCTCTCTTTAAACTCTCTCTCTAGCATAATGTTCTCCAACTCTTTATCAGCAAAAGCCCGTCTCTTTCTCATCCTGTCACTTACAGGGGGTGGCAAGGGTGCATTCCCGCCCAGGTAAGGGTCTGTTGGAATAGGACGGTAACCTAAAACAACAAAGCAACATTAGGAATGAAACCACTTAAAAAAAACATGAAAGCTTTGTTTGTAGAAGGGCTCCATTTGGAGCCAGTCCCACCAGGTGCTGAGCACTTGCTGCAAACCCTGGATGCCATCAGCTCCTACTGAAGTCACCATGCCACAAAGCCTTTGCTCCCTACGCCTCTTGGCACATTCAGTACTAGTTCCTCAATACAGATAAAGCAAGCACAGCTCCTCCAACATGTGCAGTCTTCTTTAAAGCTAGCTGATTAGTAACTTTAAAAAGCATTTCAAAAACAGCAGATGGACTGGGAGGGGAGCGAGGGGGGAGAGCAAAAAATTCTGCAGCGTGTGTTATGACCAGGATTGCATTATGCAGTTTACAAAGGTAACCATCCGTTTTTAACAAACACAGAAGATAATAAAATATTTTATTTCATATGAAGTAAAAGTAAAACTTTAATAAAACATAGAAATCCAGTCTCTAGTATATTCCATTACCAGGCTAACTGAATTAATTTAATATAACCAAAAAGGTCCAATCCTGTTTGCTATACCCAGGCAAGTAATCCCATTGAATTAATGAAATTACTTACATGACTAAGGAGAATATGGTCTTACACTGTTTTCACTCCCACTCCTCTCACATGGGTTTCCCCACTGCCAAGGAAGATACCTATACCTACAGTGGATGCCTTTTCTATTCTCTAAAGATTGGTCATTAAGTACACATTGCTACAGGCTGTAGAAAATTCCAAGGAGAACTAGGAAAAAATAAAAAGAAAACTGAGATAAATTAGAGGAAAGAATACAGAATGGATTTTTTTAAAGTGTGAACAGTAGCTGAAAATTAGAGATTTCTAACAAGACAAAATTTTAATAGTACTTTCACAGTGCTATTAAAAGAGCTTCCTATTAAAAAAAAAAGGAAAATAAAAGAACTGTAACACTTTACAGGGCTACAGTTTGGAAAGCAATCAAAGCAGACATAGAAATAAATTTGAGAACGATCTGAAGTGGGAAAGTGGAACAAAAAAAGCATACCCTCTCACTATAAATATCCACCTTTAAAATGTTCTTCCACAGTTAATATTTTTTTACATTAAAAAAAATTTGAATGGGCAGCCTATTATGCATATCTTGCTATCGATAATGCAGCTAATGGTGCAGCTGTGTTAGGCGTTCAGATCAAAAGAAAAAGAGAGGAAAAAGGGAAAAAAAAAGAAAAGGAAAGAGAAAGGGGGAAAAAATGCCTAACTGATTTATTCCTTTGCAGGATGAAAACACCCGCCAACAAATTACCCGCACTGCAAAACGCTTCTGGATAGTCATGTAAAAAGAATGTCTGCTTGTAACAGTAACTCTCGAATTTCTAATTGCCGTTGCTAGCTGAAATGCTAGCATTTCAGGCATTATTTTGGGAGCGAGGGGAGCGGGGGGACACGGCTGAATTTTTGCCACATCGATCCCAGACACGAAGGGCGGGAGCCGCGGGCGGAAGCTGCGAGGGCACTCGGCGCGGGCCGCGCTTTAGCGCCGTTCTCGCGTTGATTTCGGGAACTAACGCTGCATGTCACGCGTGTCCGTGAGTAGCCGCGCCTCGGGAGGGACGCACTGGTTTTCCTGAGGAAGAGCGGGGTTTCCCTGCTACCGGCCGGTGCTGCAGGGCTGGGGTCAGCCCGTGGAGGGGCGGTGGGTGCACTTACCTTCCAGGATGCTCTTTGCCAGGAGGCTGGGCGTCCGGACGTGCCTCTGGTAGACGGCTTTGCGCTCCAGGCTCGCCTGCTTCCCCGCCAGACCCTTCTTGTCCTAGAAGAGCGATCGGGCGGCTCCGTCAAGCCCGGGAAGCGCCCGTCCCTTCCCGTTCCGTCCCGACCCGACCCGTCCCCTCTCACCTCGGTGGCCTGCTGCCGTCGGAGCGCCACCTGGGCGGCCATGACGCGCTGCCGCTCTACCACCAACAGGCAGTTGGCGCACTGGCAGTCGCGCCAGCGGCAGAACCGCTTGTGCCCCTTCAGGCAAGACACCACGCCGTGGTTGCGGCACCGGGCGCATTTGGGAGTGCGGCTCAGTTTCCGCGGCTCGTCCCGCCGCGGGGCTCCCACCGTTTCCTCGCCTTCCTCCTCCTCCTCTTCCTCCTCCGGGCCGGCGTTGCTGCGCAGCACGCCGGGTGCCTCGGCCGCCTCCCTCTCTACGCTCTCCACGTCGATCTCCCAGTCAGCGGCGGGGCGTACTTCAGCCATGGCTCCTCGGCGGCGCAGCTGCAAGAGAGGGGTCAGGCCGCCCGCCCCTGCGGCGGGACGGCAACGGGGGCACTCTCGTTTCCCCAGGTG
>VZTU01015589.1:1013-12141 GCA_013400835.1 Zapornia atra
GGGGGGGGGGTGAAGGGGGGGGTTGTTTTTAAAAACTATATGTTCTCTGTGTGTTTGTATAATATCCTGTTGTCTCAAGATTGTTTTGGACAGGTCAGGCTGCTTTTTAATCAGCCTGTTGTAGAAAGTGAGATCAGAGCCTAGTTTTGTTTATTTTTTCCTTTTTTTTTTTTTTTTAAAACTGTTGGAAATAAAATTCCCATGGTGATNTTGGAACTAAAATTGCCACTGTGATTTCTTTTTTATATTGCTTTATCTGTCATAGAATAACAGCCTCTCCCCCAGCGGTCTTGCTGCTTTGTCAGCAGCAAAGAGTATTTCGTCCTTACATCTCTGCCCACCTATACCTGTAATTCTTTAGGGCAGCTTGTTCGGCGTCCCTGCCGCATCTGCAGCACTGCAGGGAGGGATGTGCTAGCTCACTGCTGCTCCCTCTGCTGGCTTGGAAATACTTCAGCAGTTTCATCAGTACAGTTGTGGCTGCTTGCTCAAACAAAGTGGGGGGGGACACGACCCAAACCTCTAAAAGTCTGATTTCCTTTCTAAGGAGCTAGGAGAGAGAAATCTGCAGGGCAGGCTTTAATCAGACTAAAACTTTTGGGGGATGTGGAAAATTCAGCTGTGTGGGCTTGGATTAAAAAAAAAAAAAAGATGTTGAAAGTCTGTTTTTCTCTTTGCAAAGTGCAACAGTAAAGCAACCCAAAAACTGTTTGGGCAGAAACAAGTGATTTGCATTTCACAGAATCACTAGGTTGGAAAAGACCTTCAAGATCATTGAGTCCAACCCTTCCTGTCCTGTGCTAAACCATATTTCCACTTAAGAGATCCTGAAGTCTTTGACTTAAGCAAACTCCTTTGAATTGCTACTGAAGATGATATTACAGGACTGTCACTCAGATGCAGCTGGGCCAATGTTTTCAGGTTGCACATGGAGGCAGTTTAGTGAGAAGAACAAGTAGACAGGGCGTCACCCTAAAACAGCCTTTTGCTGGGGATGGCAGAAATGGACCTGGGCATTAGAATCATAGAATTGGTTTGGTTGGAAGGGACCTTTCAGATCATCAAGTCCAGCCATCAGCCTAACCTGCCAGAACCACCACATACCATGTCCCTAAGCGTCTGCCCATCTTTTAAATCCCCTCAGGGATGGCAACTCTACTACCTCCCTGGGCATGGCTCAGAACCTGGCTTCTTCATAGGTTTGCTCCTTCACTTAGAGTGAGTCCTAAGATGCTGGTCTGAATAGAAGCTGACACCCTGTTCCTTCTCTGCTGCCCCAGCTCAGAGAAAAGCTACCTCCAAGAGAGGGATGTGGAGAGTAGTGTTTGAGGCCAGCCTGGCTAGCTTCATTCCCTCCACCCCTTCTGCCAGGGGTTACTGCAGACAGCTGGAAATGGGCCTGCAGCTTTTCTGGGGTGCCCCACTCGCAGCTGCTCTGCTGTGTGTGTGGCCTCAGCTAGCAGAAGGTATCTCCTGTTTGTCCTCCAACCACTGCTGTCTGGAGTGGTTAGCAGCACAGATGTGTCTGTGTCCTGTCCTGGCTGTCGTGTCCCCCCCCACCTTCTCTTTAATGCCTCTATTACTGGAGCACCACTTACCTGTGGAGCTTTTAAATGGGTAGTTGACAGTGTGTCACAGGGACCTTATTTTTTTCTCCTCTGGGTGAGGATGGTAAAAATGAGGTCCTTTTGTCATATGAAGTAAAAAAGTTTCTAAAAATTCCACAGTTTTCTGCTGTAGGAAGGGGAATGTCACACACATTTTGTATTAAACTTGAACCTGAAGCTGCTCCTGGGTTATTTGTTTTCTCTTTTTGAAATGCCTTTGCTGTGAGACCCATACAAAACACCTGTGTTCATCTTCTAAGTGGCTTCTAGCACTGTGCAACTCATGCCAGTCAGTCGAGGAAGAAAGCTGCTCATTTGAGTTGCATGAGGAGTGCTGCTAGCTTTAAAACACAGTTCTCTGCAGGGAGAAGTCTTATTACAGTTCTTTCTGTGGAATATAAAGAGTAGAAAAGATGACAGGCAGTCTCAGGCAATGTCCCAGATGTACAAGGCCTGCTGCCACAGAAGGAAGCTTGATCTTCAGTGCTCTGTGACTGTGGTGCCACCTTTGGGGTGTGTGTCTCATGCCCAAAGCTCAGCAGCCATCTCCCTTGGGTCTGTGAGTGCAGTCTCATGCCACCCTCTGCAACCACAGTACATGTTTTGGGACTGCAATCTTTCTGGAGTTCAGTCTTCCCATCTTCAGTAGCAAAGCAGAAGTTGAGCATTCCCCACGCAGAGCGCTTTCTAGTGCTTGTTAAACCTGATTCTCAAAGCTGGGCAGCTCAGTTGTTGAACTAAATGGGACTTTACTGGACAGAAAAACACCTCTGTCTCTGTCAGGAATTAGGTAGCAGTTGGAGGGATTGGATGTTCAGTTGTTCAGATCTTGCATATTTCCAGTGGGCTTGTATTCCTCCTGGAGAGAGTCCAGAGAAGGGCTATGAAGATGATTAGGGGCCTGGAGCATCTCCCCTATGAGGACAGGCTGAGTGAGCTGGGACTGTTCAGCCTGGAGAAAAGAAAACTAAGGGGGGACCAAATTAGTGTTTATAAATATCTTATGCATGGGATGCAGGGGGAATTGGCCAGCCCCTTTTCAGTGCTCTGTGGGGACAGGACAAGGGGCAATGGCTGTAAACTGGAGCACAGGAAGTTCCACACCAACATGGGGAAGAACTTTTCCCCAGTGAGGGTGAGGGAGCCCTGGGACAGGCTGCCCAGGAGGGTGGTGGAGTCTCCTTCTCTGGAGATATTCAAGTCTCGTCTGGACGCCTCCCTGTGCAATATGAGCTGGGGAGCTGCTTTGGCAGGGGGGTTGGACCCCATGATCTCTGGAGGTCCCTCCCAACCCCTGTGATTCTGTGATTCTGTGATTAGGAGTGAATGTAAGACTCTCTGGGAGACATGGTAAGAGGTGCTGTTGTAACCAGCTCGGTTCTAAGTCAGTATTTACACCACAGACACAAAGAGGAGTACAAAACCAGGTACTAAGCAACAGTAGGTGCTACTGCATATGCATGAGTTAGGCCAGACTGTTTGTTTCTGTAGCATTATAGCTTTATTATTTTTTAATATGGAAAGTGTTATATAGCTCAGACTACCTGTTGGTGCATTCACACAGATGTATCACTGCATGTTCCCTTCACATTCTTGAGCAGTCATAGCTTTGTTCTTTCTGTACCTGAGCTCCTGGGGAGGTGGGGGTTGTGCCTCTTCTAAAGCAGTGGGAGGGGTCTCCTGTATTTTTCTCTCCTAAAATGTTCTTTGTCTTCAACAACATATACACCTATGAAACAGACTAATGAAGTGGGTCTGGTGGTGTGACAAAGCCTCAGTATTTGTTTTCTAAGCACGGTGGCTGTTTATATATGATGAAATCTTACCAGTTCTTCTCTCTTCACTGACTGTTCCTGGGTGCCAGTCGCAGGAGTCTGTGCAAGGGACTGCAGAGCAATCTGTATGTTGATAGTAAATAAACTAGTGCTGAAGGGTAGGCATATGCTAGGAGTTTGCTCCATAGCTGTCCTGTAGATAGGATTTCACATCTAATGGAGACAAAACTTCTGAAAAAGACAGAATTACTGGAGCTCTGCAGAATGTGCCACTTGTGGTGCACGTTGTACAACCAAGACTTGTGAATTTGGCTCTGTGGTATATCATATTAACAGAAAAAAGAGTGTCAGCCCCTTTTGCTGTGTTCCTGATGTCACATCTTGCATACACTGCCACCTTTTCTTGTTATACTGTCTTGTGGCACAAGAACTTTTCATGGTGAGGGAGCCCTGGGACAGGCTGCCCAGAGGGTGTGGAGTCTCCTTCTCTGGAGAGATTCCAGACCTGTCTGGACGCCGACCTGTGCGCCCTGTCCTAGGGAGCTGCTTTGGCAGGAGATTGGACCCCATGATCTCTGGGGGCCCCTTCCAACCCCTACAGTTCTGTGAATGTGGCATTGTGTGTGGTTACTCTTTCCCTGATCCGATGAGGTGATGCTTTTTCTCCTTAATGAGATTGCCACAGTGAGCTATGTCTTGACAAGAGTATTTTGTTAAATGTGTGCTTTCCACAGTAATCATAGAGTCATAGAATGGCATGGGTTGGAAGGGACCCCAAGGATCAGAGAGCTCCAACCCCCCTGCCACAGGCAGAGACACCAACCTCAGGCCTGGAGCTACACAAGGTTGCCCAGGGCCCCATCCAACCTGGCCTTGAACACCCCCAGGGATGGGGCATCCACTACTTCTCTGGGCAGCCTGTTCCAGCCCCTCACCACTCTTTCTGTAAAAAACTTCCCCCTAATATCTAATCTAAACCTTCCTTCCTTTAGTTTTAATCCATCCCCCTTGTCCTGCCATAATAAACCATTCCTTTTCCAAAACGACAATGAATTGAGTGGTAACTTCCTGAGTGATTGTTAGCATAGCTGAGTTCCTGGATATGAAATCTATTTCCAGGTTCTTTGGTCCTATTGTGTGTATCTGAAAATGGTGAGGAGGATGTCTTCTGTGATACATATTTCAACATTTGTAAGTTCAAGTTTGTATAAAACATACTGTACAATATACATGTGTAATATATAATCATATCTGAAGTGCCTTTCATGCTGATAGTGTGATGGTAGTGTGTCCTTCTAACTTGTATTTTATTTCAGTATCAGGATTGACTGTTAAGACTATGGTCTATTCTACATGTTTATAAGGGGCATCATAGAGTCTCTCACCTATGGTTATTTGCTTTACCATCTGAATTGTTCTTTCTCTCCCTGCTTTTGTACCTCCTCTCTGTTGTGAATAGCATCCATAAAGGCACAGCTAGGCATGCTGCACGAGCTTTTTCTTACTGACTCTCATAGGTGAATTTTCCTCTGTAGATTGTTTCAAAGCTGAAGGATGAAATTACTCTGATGGAGAGAGAGCACAATGACCTTCAGCTTCACATTGCAAGAACGGACTGGTGGTGTGAGAATCTTGGCATGTGGAAAGCTTTCATTGTCTCAGGAGAGGTATGGGGAGTTCTGTGACTTTTTATCTTTTAGTTCAGTTCAAACTTACATGAAAAGAGGAACAAAAATCTTGTGTGTACTTCCCATATACCTTTGTGTACATTTCATATTTATTTGGTGGGTGAAGAACCCCCAACCTCTTAGGTGTTTCTCCTCTGTTCCCCCAGTGACTGCTATGATGCATACACAAAATTCTAGTCCTCAGGCACTGTTGCAATGGGCTTATAAAAATACCAGCATGTATGTGAACTGGTTCTGCCATGGGGTAATCTGCTGTCCTAAGGGTGTTGTGTTCATGAGAACTGTCTCTTGTTATATTACCATGCTATCACACTTGGGTGCAGTTGTGTCTCTGCTCTGTCTCAGAGATGCAGTACTTAGACTTCTTGTGGTTTGTAGTATATTTAACAGCAGCACAGTTTGAAGGGAGTACAGAGTGCTTTAAAGCTGTCAGTAAGTTGAAGTTACATTTTCTCTTTTGGGGTTCTTGTTTGGCAATGTAAAAATAAGTGGAAGTGAAAACAAAAAGGATTACTACCTCATTGCTTTCTACAAACACTTGCCATGAAAGGAATCAAATAAATGCTTGTTACATATTGTAGCTGTAGGCTTGCACCATTCATACACTATCTTCTTAACCAAGAATCTTAAAGATTAATTGGTTGTCTACTGGTTTGTCTTCCTGTGCTACTAAGAAAATAAGTCCTTAAATAAGTATAAGTAGTTTCCTTGATGTAATTTTTCTTGGAAGAAGACATCATGTGCAGTTGAGTTGACTTGATTGTGTGTTGAGCTCTTGCAGACTGTTAGGTCTGTCAGCAGTTAAACTCATTGTCTGTAAAGGAAGAAAAAAACCCAGAAGGTTAAAACCTTAAAGTGCCATTTTGCAAAAACAAGTTCTTGAGAACAGGGAGACTCTTGAGCTGTCTCTAAGGGCTCTCTGTAGTTTTTGAAGTCTGGTTTAAAAACCAGCAGTACTGTTTGCAGGAAAACTGCAGCAGCAGAGGTTTTAGGCAAGGGCATCATATAGCTCCCTTAATGCTCCCTTAATGCCAGGGGAGAAGGTGGGTTGTCTAAACAAAAGGGAGGTTGTGAGAGGCTTTCAGCTACTTGCTGCCTTAACTGTAACTTAAAGTAGTACAGGATTAGATAATGAGATGTAAACCTAGTGTTAATTGTGCTGTTTGCAGTTCTCTGCTTCAAAGGGTAGGCTGGAGAAATCATTAATGTTGTACTTACCCATGTTAATTAATTGCTCAGGAATGTTCTGGCTGCAGTTGATGATTTCAGGGGTTATGAGTAAGTGACAATGTCTTCCTGTCTGCCAAACATGCTGTTGCTAATTCTAGCATTTCACCAGAATCAAATTCTCTGATTTTCAGAGACAGAAAAACTTGGCAGCTCTTTGTTTTCTTCAGAAAAATGTAGTAAAGGTAAATGTTGCTACAGAATTTGAGTGTAATAGCCTGTCATTGCCCTTTAAACTGATTTACTAAACCAGTTAATAGATAATGCATAAAAAACCAGAACTAAGATGAGAAAAAAACTGTGTCCAAACTGGTTTTTGTACTCTCTTAGCTTGAATATTTCAGTCTTTATAGCTTTGAGTTCTACAAATGCCCAAGTTCTGTGTGTGTGTGAAATGTATTTTAAAAAGGTACAACCTACAGGTGTCTTCTGGTAACTGGTATTTCTGAATGAAACTGTCTTTGGAGGCTCAGTGTTTTGGCTGGTTAGTTGAGGTTGGAACATGCAGAATGAGGGAACCCATGATAACAACTCATCTGATGCTGTAAATCACTCCCCTGTGATCAGTATAGTCCCCCCCCTATACCAACAGGCATAAAACTCAGAGCTCTGTAAACCAACCTGCTCTGCTTTAATGGGTTTGGCCTTGGGTAGTTTTGTATTGCAGCAAACATTCTGCCCCTCTGAAGAAGGACACCTGTTTCAGAGCCACAGCATCTTTAAAAACCCCTTCCTCTCATAAGGAAGAGACTTGGTAGATCTATTCAGATCTAGATCAGGTAAAGCAATAGTTTGTCTTCCTGAATTTCAAGGTATTTAAATGAGCATGTTTATGTGCTGTGGAAGTTAAGCAACTTAGCTTCCTGTGAACAGAGGAAAACAACAGTGGGCCTGATACACCTTCTACATGGTCTTTTGGTGTTTAAAAGGGAGCTCTAAGAAACTGGTTTCTTAGAGTTCTGGTTAGTCTCTATTTTACTGCTGCACAGCTTGGGTGGGCTGTTTCCTAGAGCTGCTCTGACTGAGGGAAGTTTCTGGTGAGTCACACAGTTCTTCACTGCCTTAATGACTGGGGTGACTTCTAAACATGTTTAATCACTCCTGATGGATGTCTGGACCAGCCCATAGTGCTTCTATCAGGTGATTCAATGACTTTCCTTGGCAGCTTGGCACTTTACAGAACTGTTATTACAGCTTTTCCTCACCTTCACCTTACAGTTTTACCTACTGCACCTGACAGCTGTAGCTCCTCCTGGAAAGCATTTAGTAATACCTGTTCCTTGTTTGGTTTTGCAGTATTTCATGGAATGTTTCTTACTCTTCCCACACTACACACCCTGGTAAGAGGCTCTCACCTCTGGCAGCACCTTGTATTTTTTATTAATGGCTGTGGGTGTGTCAGCACCCTTGTTCATATCTCTCTCTGTCCAATTGTGCCTCATTGGGAGAAGGTAGAAGATGTTCCCTTCTGTGGACTGGGTATCTGTGGCATGCTAGGAGACAGCAAATGCTGAAATAATGTAATCTTTATGTTGTGTGGAGGCTATGGAGGTCCTGTCAATGGGGAAAAAAAACCCCCAAAACTGCAAAATAAAAGCAACCAACCCAATAGCTTGAAGCTGTTTGGGTGCTTGAGGGCTGATTCTGTCCTTGCCTGGTAATTGGCAGTGAATAACCTGACAGACTCAGGAGGGAGCTGAGGAAAGGGGCTGAGGAGGAGACCTGGAAATGCCATCCTAGGGGCTACTTCTGAGAGCCCTTGCCATGCTGTGAAATGATGAGGGCTGTGACTGACACAGGACCTTTGGACTGGGAAAATCATGAAGGGTCAGAGCTGGAAAAGGGTGAGGGTGGTTCACAGAAAGAACTGGGTAGTTTTTAGGGTGGGAGTGATAGAAAGTGCAGTGAGATCTCACAGCATGGCTTGCAGGCTTTGGCATTCAGTGGGAACTCTGGGCTTCGACCATACACACGTACAAACTTCTGCCCTGGGGACTAATGGGTACTGGAAGATGACAGACATGACTCATACCAGCAGTTTCAGCACTGATCTTGGTTTTAAAAGCTGCTGCCAGAAGGTGTTTGAGTCACCTACAAACACCAATCTCGCTCAGGTGTAAACAGGGCAGGGACTGTCCCAGGACATCCCAGTCCCTCTGTGCCAGGTCCATTTGACCAACATTTTTGGGGCCAATTGAAAGGACACAGACACCAGCAAAAGGAGTAGAATTACTTCACTGCCTATTTCAAGGTAATACAACTATATGATAATGCATGCAGCTAAACCAATAAGCTGCTTATACCTAGCTTTAAGCAGCAAAGGTAATAAGCAGAGTAACACACCTAATTACTACACAAGGTTAACTATAGTGATTAAGAAAGTTGTATTGCTAATTGCCCCAGTACTTTACCATCATCTGGACCAGCAGTTGCTGGGAGCCCCCATTGCAGTGAGGATTTGGAGAACCTTTCCCAGCAATCAGGAGGTCCTGCACAGTGTGTCCACTCATAGCTGAGGTCTCTGAAGTTGCTGCCAGTGGGTCCAGCTTTTATATAGTTGAACAAACTTCTTTCAGAACTTTCAGTGCAGAAACATCTGGTGTCTGCCTCTGTGTTGGGAGCCTGGCCAGGGCTGAAGGAAGGAGGAATCCAAGGGAGTATCTCTTATCTAATTTGGTTTTGACCATGTATTTCTCAACAAGGCCAAACATCCGGTCTCACGGCCTGGCAACATGCACCCAAATAAAGGCAGACTCTTCTGGCTACTGTTACACAAGCAGCATTGCAACAAAGCTTTTATAAATTGGTATTAAGAAAACCACATTCAGACTAAAATAGATTAGTAATACATTGTGTATGTGATATGTTGGTGGGTTGTGAGACTCATCTAGAGATCAGCCTTGGTTCAGGGCCTATCGTTCAGGCCTCAGTACTTCACAATTTGAGCATCTCTTTCTGCAGGAGTTTGGCAGGAGACAGGCAGTTCCCCAAATTGCTGTCCTGGGAACTGGGCACATTTTTGGACATTGAAACTGATGCTTTGTATTCAGTGCAGGTGCTGCTGCAGCATTTTTTAGGGAGATGGAAAACCCAGGCCTCAGATGAGGTTTCCCAGTGGTCCCTGTGCAGCTTTAGGAGGGGTGAGTTGCAGGGAGTGTTCTCCATGTGCAGCTCTGAACAGCTGTGAAGTAGGAAGAGATGTTTTAGCCATGTGTCTTTTACAGTGGTGATGTAGCAGCTCATCAGATTACCTGTCACAATCATTAAGTGTTGTCAGAGCTTTCCAGGCTTCTCAGAAAATGTCTCATAATTATATCAATTTCAAAGATTATTTAACTAATCCAATTAGGATATGAATAATCTTTTTTAAAAGCCCAAAAGCTTAAAAGTTAATAACATTCCTCAAAAAGATTGTGTGAGTTTGGTATTTTATAATTACCTTTGCTATTTGCATATTTATTAAGACAAGTGATGAGAGTTTGGCTTGGCAAAAAAAACCCCAACCCTATGTATTTCCTGCATTTCCTTTATTTGCCTTTCATAATCTACTTAACCTGTCTCCTTAAAATAAGTAAATGAGTATCAGTTACCATGAAGACATAATGGTGATATTCTGTGTGGCTCATCAAATTCAGAAGGAACACAGTTGGGCTGCTGCTGTTGCCTCAAGAAAACTCATTTAACTTCTTCCCTGTAGTTTTCCTATTTGCACAGCGTGGTTAAACACTGCTCCTTCCTCTGGCTGCCCCACAGCTTGATTCATTGCTGTGCTTGTGAAGTTGTGAGCCCCTCAGAAAGAAAACCCTGCATGGGTACCACGTGCTCTGTGTGTGCAGAGTAGCTCAAGGGAGCAGAGGAGTTGCTGTGAGATGGCACGAGCTGCTGCAGGGCTCAGCTGCGGAGCTGCTCTGCCCAGTGTGTTGGGGAGATGTGGCAGGAGCGCTGGGGAAGAAGGGTGGCATAGTGGGAGAGCAGTTGGGACAGTGCATGACGGGGCAGATGGAGTGTGGGCAAGCACTCAGAGAGCCTCCTGGTGGGTACCTTCAGAACTGAAGTAATACACACAGCTCTTTGGAGGAGACACGTCAGGGAGATGTGGTGGCTGACGGGCAGCATTGCAGAGCTGTGTGTGTTTTAATGTCACGATCCACAAGCCGGACAAGACTTAGTTTGGCAGAGGCTAAACCCCTTTGGGTTCCAACCGAACCTCAGCTGGCTCTGGGTGGCTGGGGGCGGCTGGGCTGAACCCCTGAGTGACATCCAGGTACCAGGTGTTTCATCGTGACGTGTTCCGAATTCAGTTCTTGGAGAATAGAATTGAGACTCCAAACGGAGTCAGGGTGAAGGCTGCTTTATTTGGGAAAACGTGCAGGGAAAAGGGGGAAGAAAGGAAAAGGAGAGTGAAAAGGAGAGCTAGAGATAGAAAGAGAGAGAGAGAGAGAGTGGAAAAGAGGAAGAGGGGTGAGGGGAGGCTATATCTACCACCACGAGGCTGCGGCATTCCGTCCGACAGCAGAGTATTCTTCAGTTTCTCCGGGTCCGATGGAAGGGGAGAGCGCTCCCTCCTTTGTCCCTCCATGTCTCCGTTTTCCATTGCTTCCCTTCATGTGTTGCTCCCCCCCCCAAGTGTGTGTGTGTGTCCTTTCCATGGCTGAAAGCTCCCTTTTTGTAGGGATACCGATCCTTTGTCAGGATCCTTTGTCTTGCTGCAAGATTCCGCCTGGCCTGTGGGACTGCCCCAGGGTGGATGACATGTCCCATGTGCGGGAATGTCCCATGTGGGAATGGTTCCCGATGTGGGCTCCTGACAGTGGAATGCTCTCCTGATGTG
>VZTU01015590.1:0-14306 GCA_013400835.1 Zapornia atra
TGGACTCTCTCCAGGAGATCCAAATCAGTTCAGCTGTCATTGTAGGTAACTATTGTTTGTTTGTAGCAGCCAGCTGTGAAGGTACCAGTGTATGCCAACTGAATCTGTTACAAGCATATTATGTGAACACTTTCAATGTGCTCTTTATCCACTTCTAATATTGGCAAGTATCCTATTGCTCAATGTATTAAGGTTGAAATTGCTTCTTCAGTTAAATATTAATATAACCATAAGTATACTGACTGTTGGTAGAATAATAGGTGCGATCAGGAACTCTATAGCCCGTTTGGGGACAGTAAAGTGGGGAGGCTTGAATTTGCTATTAGGAAAAATTCTTCACAGAAAGAGTGGTGAAGCATTTGTATAGGCTGCCTGGGGAAGTGGTGGAGTCACTGTCCCTGGGCGACTGTTCAGAAAACAGATAGTTGTGTTTCAGGAGATGGTTTAGTGGTTATGGTGGTGCAGGGCTGACTGTTGGACTTGATCTTGAAGGTCTTTTTCCAACCTTGATGATTCTATGATTCTGTCTGCCCAGGTTATTTTTAAGGAGAGGGAAGTGGCGTGGTTGTCCCTTCCATAATATCAAACTTGGAAGCTTCTTTAGATAAGTCATGGATGAAAACAAAAGTTACATGTGATCAGAACACTATCCAGATCTTTGACAACAGTGCTTAGCATTCAGTTGTGGCTTGTTTNTCAGAGTATGAACAGTTTTTAATGCAATGATCCCGGTCTTTACCAGGAAGAACATAACCTTAAATGTTCACATGAAAAGTTAAAACTTAGGTTACATTAACTTTTTGACTAGCCTGTCATAATCATAGAATCATAGGGGTTGCAGGGGACCTTGAGAGCTCATGGGGTCCAACCCCCCTGCCAAAGCAGCTCCCCAGCTCATATTGCACAGGTCGGCATCCAGACAGGGCTGGAATCTCTTCAGAGAAGGAGACTCCACACCCCCTGGGCAGCCTGTCCCAGGGCTCCCTCACCATCACTGGGGAAAAGTTCTTCCCCATGTTGGTGCGGAACTTCCTGT
Source organism: Zapornia atra (assembly GCA_013400835.1). Taxonomy (NCBI): domain Eukaryota; kingdom Metazoa; phylum Chordata; class Aves; order Gruiformes; family Rallidae; genus Zapornia; species Zapornia atra. The sequence continues at coordinate 1,037 of VZTU01015590.1, forward strand.
GCTCCAACTTGCAGCCATTGCCCCTTGTCCTGTCTACACAGACACTGAAAAGGGGCTGGCCATTTCCCCCTGCATCCCATACTTAAGATATTTATAGACATTAATAAGGTCCCCCCTTAGTCTTCTTTTCTCCAGGCTGAACAGCCCCAGCTCACTCAGCCTTTCCTCATAGGGGAGATTCTGCAGGCCCTTAATCATCTTTGTAGCTCTTTTCTGGACTCTCTCCAGGAGATCCAAATCAGTTCAGCTGTCATTGTAGGTAACTATTGTTTGTTTGTAGCAGCCAGCTGTGAAGGTACCAGTGTATGCCAACTGAATCTGTTACAAGCATATTATGTGAACACTTTCAATGTGCTCTTTATCCACTTCTAATATTGGCAAGTATCCTATTGCTCAATGTATTAAGGTTGAAATTGCTTCTTCAGTTAAATATTAATATAACCATAAGTATACTGACTGTTGGTAGAATAATAGGTGCGATCAGGAACTCTATAGCCCGTTTGGGGACAGTAAAGTGGGGAGGCTTGAATTTGCTATTAGGAAAAATTCTTCACAGAAAGAGTGGTGAAGCATTTGTATAGGCTGCCTGGGGAAGTGGTGGAGTCACTGTCCCTGGGCGACTGTTCAGAAAACAGATAGTTGTGTTTCAGGAGATGGTTTAGTGGTTATGGTGGTGCAGGGCTGACTGTTGGACTTGATCTTGAAGGTCTTTTTCCAACCTTGATGATTCTATGATTCTGTCTGCCCAGGTTATTTTTAAGGAGAGGGAAGTGGCGTGGTTGTCCCTTCCATAATATCAAACTTGGAAGCTTCTTTAGATAAGTCATGGATGAAAACAAAAGTTACATGTGATCAGAACACTATCCAGATCTTTGACAACAGTGCTTAGCATTCAGTTGTGGCTTGTTTGCCAAACTTTTTTCTAGTTTTTAATTTGGCTTTTCTTGATTATTTTTTCCCCTTTCCCCACAGCAATGAATGAACCATGGGTTTGGTTCCTCTCGTGTAAGTACAGAGATTTCTGTTAATGACAGTATGCGTGAAGTGAGACATGGTCCATTAACATGTTATAGAATCACTTAGGTTGGGAGAGACCTTTATGATTGAGTCCAACCACAGCCTAGCCCTGCCTAGTCCACCTCTACACCGTATCTTCAAGCACATCTATATGCTTTCTAAATCCCTTCAGGGGTGGGGACTCCACCACTTTCTTAGGCAGTGTGTTGCAATACTTGACTACCCTTTCAGTAAAGAAATTCTTCCTGATATCTGACCTAAATCTCCCCTGGTGCAGTTTGAAACTCTGTGGACTCTTTTAACATAAATGTTAGTACTTTATGCGTGGGTGGGAAGGAGTCTGATGCAATGATACCCATGGGAGTTCATGTTTGCCAATGCTCTTGCTGTCCTAATATTGATGATAATGTCATACAAATGCGTTTTGAGTAGAAGCTAATTATTTCTTTCTGAAAAATATTTGAAGTAAATTTTATTGATTTATTTTCACCATTCTATATGCTGTAAGTCATTATCTTTTAAAAATAGCAAGTGTGACTCTCTAAATAGCTAGTATAATTGTTAGGAGCTTTCTGATTAGCTATTAATTAGCATGTCAGTAGATTGCAATGTAATGTTATACTGGATGCCCAGCCTACTTATACATCTTTAATTTAGCAAACATGTAGATTGTCTAATACATATAGCACTTCTGTACAAGTTATTACTGCAAAGGAAGGCAACAGCTTGAACCTTGAACAGAATTTTCCTTTTTTTTAGTTGAGCAATCAAATCAAAGTTAATAGTGTGTTCTGTTGTTGGTATACTTGAGCTGTAATGAATTAAAATGAGGAAAGAGAAAGAGGCACAAAGCTTAAAACAAACCAACCCCGACAACTTAAACCATACGACATGCTAGAAATATAATCTTATAAAAGGAGCATTATATCCACGTTTTATCAGAAGTTACTGTTTGTCTTCATAATATTTTTAAGAGGAAATCCTTTTTGTTAAAGTGCTTATTAAGATGGTAATACTATTTCACCAATAGTCTTAAAATAATAATTATGTTTTTAAAAAGTCTTGCTACAATCCATGTTAGAAGATGGACATCAATAACTGTTAATTATTGGCTGTTACGTGGATGTCTCTAGTGGTACTTCAGATAATTTGGGTGGTCTCCCAGATGTCCGCTCCTGAGATACAAGTATTTTTCCTGAATGTCTCCTAAACAAACCAAGCTCTCACTAAGTCCTTGCTGGGGTGAGATAAAAAGTGCAGCTTGCCCTGGAAATATAAACCAAAAAAAATTCATTTCAGACTGGGACTTTGTGCTCTGACTTCTGCAGAAGCGTTCTCTGTGTGTATGAAGGAACAGAAGGGAGGATTGAGGGTGTCTGCTATTGATTAGTCTGGTATTACCGAGGGAATGGGTGATTCACCTTTGTAATTTGGTTGTGTATCTCCAACAACTGTGGCATGCTCAGCAGCGGTGGCTGAGTGTAAACACCGCATTCTGCTGTTGCATTGGTAGTTGCAGACGTGCATGCATGTGACAGAGGAGCAATGCTTTGAAGCTAGCCTTCAGGATGCTGCCTGTGCCAAAGGCAGCATTAACAGAATCTCCCCTTCTGCAGTATATGCCCTTTGAAACACTCTGGTTTTAACCCTTTTTTAAGGTGAAGTATGGATACAGAGATATACTGAGAGTGATTTAAAATCTTGCAGGAGCCCTGCTTTAAAGCAATGCTAAACTGCATTGTGGGGGTGTCTCTACATCTGTGAAAGAGTATAATCATGAGAGTCTTCTGTTGCCGAGAGAACCCTGAAATCGAGTGAGGATGTGACTTCTGGTAGCAGACTACAGTGTGTGCTCGCTTAGTTCTGGAGCTAGCATTGCTCCTTGGAGCTATGTAGAGAAGCTGGGCTCTTTACTGCTTTGGCAGGTAGCTGGGTCAAAGCCCATGTTGATCTGCTTACATGTGCAGCAGCACTGTCAAAAGAGTGTAGCAGCATGTGGCACAGGTAACCAAGGTGGACGCATACTGTACAAGTGCGATACCTCAGCTATATGGTAATGGCACAGCTCAAGAAACATCATGTTTGCTGCTGTTTTTTCTGGAAGAACCTCCTGAAGAAAAGGAGGTGGGAATAGGAAAGGGCTCTATGTTGAAATGTGTCCAGCTACAGGACTTAAGGTATTGTGTTTGATCTGCATAAATTAAATATCATGCAATGCCTTTATCCTCTGATAAGTGGGACCCTAGAAATAGAAATAAGAATGCTGCCTCTACCTCCTACTTGTGGAGAAGTCTCATTCAGTCTAAGTGTTGGCTGGTAATGAAAGAGGGGTGTTTTCCTCCTGGAATCAAGCCCTTTATTCAGAATGTAGTTCAGCAATTGAGCAGACGGAGAATATCCATTAGCTACCAGTAAGAGCTTCTGTATCCCCTTTGCTGGATTCTAGCTACTATATGGTAAGACATGGAAATGCTACCTGAGCCTGTGTTGAAGTGGGACTATATCCATCATTTAAACATCTAAAATGTGCTAGTTCTGAGCTATAGATGTCCTCAACACTCAACCAGCAGGTGAAGGTACAGCTACCAATTTTTAAGAAAACTAGTAATCTGTGGACTATGCAATTTTTTTAGAAAGAATTGCCAATATATCTATATCTGTTTTCTGTGTTTTGGCTAATTGTGCTAAAGTATATGATAGTACTAAGCTGGGGCTTGGACTCCTGTATGATTTTGGCACAAATAATGTGGTGTGAGAGACAATGTGACTGGAAGGTTTCTCTGGGAAAAGGTGCTTTGGAATATTGAAATATCTCCTAGGAATGTTACGCTACTGGCTTTTATGTCTGAAATGCAGAAGCAGTAAGTCAAACAACTGTCTAAAACGTTAGCATAAAAATTTAGGAGTTCTACCAGCAGTACTATTGAAAGGGATGAATATTGTCCTTGTCTGTCTTAGCATGCTTCTGAAGCTTCTCCTTTTATCAAGTTGGTGGTGTTATTGGATCGGCAAAGTTTTTGCATGGGGCTGTGTGTATTGTGTTGTGTTCAAGCTATAAAATAACCCTCAGTGTTATATTCTTTCTCCCCTCTGAGAGCATTTGAGTGAAGCCCATACAGTTCAGCTCATTGTGTTGGTGAATGCACAGGATAAGCTTATACCCCAATGTGAGGCTGAGTGGGCTCCTACTGCTGCTGAAAGTATTTGCATCTGTCTGTGTATCATTAGCTAGCACTAACTAGTTGCCACATTGCTGACCGCTCTGCAATAATGCCTTTTCTGCTGCTGTCAGTATGCTGTGATTCTCATCATTTTGGCAATTCATTAGACCAAATAATTCTGTCTCATAACATGTCTCTTGTAGTGGCTGCCTGATGTATTCCTGAGGCAGGTTTTGTGGAAGAATACACGGAAGTTTTGTAGGTCCACAAATCCTTGTCCCCAAGATCTTCTGATATTCCAGTTTAACTGGTAGTGGCTGACATGTATAGGAGTGGTAGACACTGTTCCAGCTAATGGGAAACACCTGATATTTCTAATATCTTCATCATGGAGAAAATAACAAGGTATAGATCTTGTTTGTGATGCCTAACCTGGAGTCAAATTCCCTAAAGCTGGAAAGTGATTCAATTTCTTTCCTCAAAAATGCTGTTTACACTGCAGATGTAGCCTAAGATCTTCATTGGTGTCTGTTCTAGACTTAGAGCTGCCCTTTTGTAAGTATCAATCTAAAATCAGTGCTGCACAGAATAGCATGCACATACCATGTGTACATCTAAATGTGCATAGAAACATTTGAGACGCAGGCATGCACAATAGAATAATAACAGGCATAAATTTGTACTGTGGTGCTTTGCCTTAACCATCTCCTGCCAAGTGTTTCCATGGAAGTCAGGGTGCTGTACATCTGTATCCTGTCAAACTCTGCTTGTGGATTACACAAGACACACAAGCAGCTGCAGAAAGTGAGCGATGCTGTACTGTCATTTACAGAAACTTCAATATAGCCTGAATGTAAATGGAAGAGAAAATGAATCAAGAACAGGAAGAGTTTAGCTTATCAAAAATGACATCATTCAGAGGACTCCTTGTACCTTACAAATACTTTCCTGCTTATGGAAAGTACAGATATATTCCTCCCGTCAACGCAGATCTGCAAGCCAAAACCCTCAACTTGTAATTTATCAGAACAGATTTTATAGATGTCTGAATGTGATAACACTGGGAACCTTGATCATAAAGTTCAAGAGTTGTTGTTAGAAGACCTTTTCCCTAGTGCAAATTCTGGGGGATATGAACACTGACGCTGTAGATATCACTGGTAGATGAGGTACTTGGGGATATGGTTCAGCATAGGACAGGAACAGTTGGACTTGATCTTAAAAGGTCTTTTCCAACCTTGTGATTCTGTGATTCCTGTGGAGTGTAAGAAACATGGTGAGGAACTAAGCAGCAAGATACTTCTGGCCACTGCAGAAACATTTAATTACTATTTTGTGTTTTACCATGCAACCTCTTGTTGTTTTCTTTTCTTGGGCCACTGTCTTTATTCTTTAAATAAAGGAATCCTTTACCTATATGCCAAATATGGAGAAGAGCTCCAGTGTTCCCTCACATCAGTGAGGTGTTTGTACTACCTAGCTGGTTATCTATTCCTTAAGTGCTGTGGGTGAATGTTTCTCCTTTCTCTGTATGTTCTATACCACAGGCATTACTCAGTCGTGCATAAATAACAGAAAACTGCATGGACTACAGAAAATACTGAGTACAGGGCTGCTGTTTAGCTTGATTTTTTTTTTTTTTCCTCATACTTTCCATCATGCAGATTGCAAAGGTAGAAAAATTGCCCTTCATGTCTTTCCAGTCTTTTGTGGTATTTCTTCAACCTCTATGGAATCAGTCTAGAGTCAAGTGCTTCTAGCTGGTCTGTTATTTGCTCTCAAATCTAATGGGCTGCTTAGTTTATGAAAAACTGTAATAACTGCTAAAGCAACATATGTGAGTGACATGAACAGTATTGTAGTAAGCAGCTAGCTACACTAGCATCTTACTTCATCATTCAGTATGGGAGACTAACAGTTTAACATATGGACAATCTCTTCAGATGCTGATTTGTTGTTTCAGATACACTTAGGGCTATTCTTTCACCTGGGGACTAGATTGGGTTTGTAAAGCATTCTCCTTGACGTTTCTGACCATTTGTCAGTGGTGTTCAGATCTCAGTTAAGAGCTGTGATTGAATTTCTTTCTCCTAAGAAAAAGGCAGAATGGAAGTGTTAGTTAATTATTTACTAGAGATTGTAAAGACCCCTTCAGGTAGGTTAAGAAAGGGTTGTTGAGTGGTCAGTGTAATGTTTTGCATACTTATAAATTAGAACTGGAACAACATTTACAGAGGCAAAACCTACTGTTTGTTTAGAATTATAGTCAAATAATTACTGAACAAGAATGTGGCTTGACTTTATGGTGAGAACTTAATGAATAATTCAGTAATGCTATTTGTCATTTGGTTTTTCAGTGATTATTAGTGAAGTGTTTTGTATTCAAGTTAAATCTTGGAATAAGAACTTGAGAAACTGAAGTGAAAACTCTTTTTTCTTCATTTCTGCATTGTTGAACAGGATACATTTATTTGGAAAAGAATATATGCTGAATATATTCATAGGATATACAGAGAATTAGCAGAGTTTTATGCAGATACTCTTAATTCATTCTGAATTGCCACTGTTGAAAAATTGCTCCATCCATGCTGTGACAAAACACTAAAGCAAGGTTATGTATCTTGAGCTAAGCTTCTCACTGGGATTGTAACTAACTTGTCTAAGAACAGTAGAAAATGAGCAGTTACAGGTGGTGCTCTTTCAGTGGCACTGGATCTATAATAAAGGTGGTCATTTTGCTTAGTTGATATTCAGTCTGGGCAGTCAGTGACAGTACAAGTGTATAGTTGTTCCAACTAAATTTTGTGACTTTTACATGCTATATTCAGAGAAAGTAGAGATGTGTCTGCAATTTAAAGTTTTAGCTAAATGTTTCATAATGGCTATGGAATTTAAGCTCATCGAAGCGATCAACTTTTCTGTGGGAAGACATAAATACTAAATAAAAACCCCAGCAATAACAAAAACCCAACTCCCAAACAATTTCTGAAATAAAACTTTGCTTTTCATGTTAACAGCTGGGCTCAGCAAATAAATCTCTTTACCCTTCAAACAGATTCAAGACAGCAAATTGATTAATGCTCTTTACTGGAGTTATGTTGGTATTAAATCTTATTTTTACAATTCTTACATTTTCTTGTACTCTGAGCCAGAGCTGACAGATGGACTTCCATAAAAAGCCAGTGTTTCATTAGGTTGGCAGGTTCAACTTCCTGCTTTTTCACCTGAAGAACTGAACAGTTGGGTAGTCCTAAGTCTAGAGATCCAAGAAAGATTCTGGGGACTTGTCATAACTCTGTTGAATCTGTAGTTATGCCTTGACTATTCTCCTTGTGGAAAAAAAATTGAGTTCTGTGGGTGGCACCTCAAATGCGAAGCTACCAAGATGTTTGAGATTAGTGTGCTGAAGAGTGGGGTCTGTCTCTCTGCTTGTTGTTTTCCAAGTCCTCTTTTGTAGTTTTTATTTGCCATCTGTGTGGTGGTTTCCTTTTTTGTGTTTGCTTGTCTGTAGGGTTTGGGCAGAACTGGATGATGTGCTCTTTTGGTCCTTGGTAGGCTTTGAGTTTGCATAGCATCTTGGTGTTTCATAGCTTTCAATTACTCTTTCTAACTTTTCGTGGGAGTTCTTTTTCCCCATGATGACACATGGATCTATTTAGAAAAACTTTGTGAACAGATTTACAGGACACACGGATATTTAAATAGGACCCTGGGTTGAAGATAACTGGAGAGGTTGTGTAGAGGTGGGCAATGGTCTCTTCAGCCAGGTGAGAGGTGATAGGACAAGGGGAAATGGCCTCAAGCTGCCCCAGGGCAGGGTCAGATTAGACATTAGAAAAAAATTTTTTACTGAAAGAGTTGTCAGGGCCTGGAACAGGCTGCCCAGGGAGGGGGCTGAGTCACCTTCCCTGGATGTGTTCAAAAAAAGGGTAGATGAGGTACTTAGGGATCTGGTTTAGCTTAGGATGGGATTGGTTGGACTTGATGATCTTCAAAGGTCTTTTCCAACCTTGTGATCCTGTGTGTAATATCCCAGTGAGGTTCATTCTATGGGAAGTGAAACACTCATTGTGATGTCAGCTGTGGGATGTGAAATAAGTGTTGGGACATCACTCAACTGTAACACGTTGTGGCTTCATGTAAGCATTATGTTTAGCTTTGTACTACTATACAGATTATTTTTCCTACTGGTTTTAATGACTTTCACTTTATTTCTAGGTATATCACAAATTCTGTGCTCCAGGAAACCCCAGAAAGGTAAGACCTTAAAACTCTCACTTCTGTTCGTAGCCTGGGTTTACTTGCCAGTATTTGTTTTTATCCTCTCTGCATCACTATAATACTGAGCTTATATCTGGAAAAAAGAAAAAGAATGGTGTATTGTAAAATCTTTGGGACTGGGATCTTTCTGAGCACTTGTAGAACATGTTTACTGCCATCCATTTGTCTTAACTGCTTTGGAGTCTCTTCTAATTAGTCCATATCTGTAAGAATTTGTGTTGCTCTTACGTACTATTTTAGTGTTCTGCATCATAGATGTTTGTTCATATGAACAAATAAACAGTAATTCTTCATATTAAAGGCATTATTGCTTAGGATACCTAGTTTACACATCCATGATGTCACAGGAACTTCTCACTAAAGACCCCTTGCTATGGACTCTGCTTATTCTTAACAAACCCAAATCCTCTGTTTGGTTATTAGAGGTGTGGTCACCTGTGGATGAAAGCAGTTTCATTCAATCTGAAGTGTTTAGCTATGTCCTCATCAGTAAGATGCTCAGCTTCTCACTTGAATGAGAAAATGAGATTAGTGGTGTATAGCACTGGTATGAATGTTTTCCACTTTCTCTCTAGAATGCCACCTGAAACCTGCATAAGAATTTCATAGCCTTCAAATGTTACAAATCTGTATATAACTTCCTAATTGCCTTCGTTTTAGTCCAGTAAAGCTCTGGTGTAATCTTTTTCTCTTATGTCAGGTTACAATAAGGTAAATGAAATAACCAGATTCCAGGAAAGCTTTGGGCTTCTGCTGCTACTCTTTTCTCTTCTCTGTTTTTCTCTTGTCTGTGTAACACTGATCCTAGTCATTGACAAATTATAAGGCAAGCTGTTGTACAGAGAATTTTCTTTAAGTTTCTCTGGTGTTGTGCTGCAGTGGGACAAAAGTTGTTGCTTATGGATGTTGCTGTCATCTGTGGAAGCACATGTGAGCGCTGGGGGTGCTGGAGTTGGGTGTTTAAAGACCTCTGGCATCACCTAATCAGAGTTACACTGACTGCATAGCTCAACTTGTCTTTATTCCCTTAAGGTGTGGAAATTCAATTTTTTGGATATAGAGAGTTGCTCAATAGAACAAATGCCTTTCACTTATATGATTCTTTTTTCCAATAAAAGCATTTGGCAGAACTGTTTCCTACTGAATGTCCACATTTGTGGGCCCTTGTGACATGCTTGAAATGTCTAATCATGCAAAAATGTTCCTTGAATAAGTCTGTCACCCAATTTTCCATGCTGGTTTTGTTTTCTGCTTTAAGTACTAAGGTTTAGAAGTGCTTTTAACTTTGCAGTTACAAGCATTATATGTTGCTATCAAAGGTATTGTGAGTCAGCTGAGAAGGACAAGGGCTGGTCCTGAACCTATCATCTTGGTTGAAAAAAACCCATGTTTGATCATACTTGCAGATCTTCCAGGTGGTTGAACTAAGCCCTCACACTGACACTGTGACCAGCTACTGAGGACGTGTACTGGTACAAAAGTCTTTTGGCAGCACTGTTAGAACTTTAAAAGGGCAATGAATTTAAATAAGGCTGAAAATCCACAGTGGGGAGGGACAGAATTCTAGGGTAGTAAATGACTGAAGCTGGGGCTATCTCCCTTAATCACTCTTCCAAGTCCTCTGATGCCCTCTGCTGATCTTAAGATCTTTAATGAAAGAAGTATGGCTCTTGTTTTTAATCTTGGGATTGGAAGACCCTTTGAGTGTTCTGATAATCCATTGCCTGTGAGAGGGGAGGGAGGGAGGAAAGAAAGAGAAAAACCTTATTCTTTGTGCCAAGCCAGCTGTCTAGTTGTTTGATTCTGTGGAACACAGCTCTTGAATTAAGGAAACGGAATTTAGCTGTTAACTTTGAATATGCAAAAGTGTTATGTATTCAAGTTGTACTGCTGTTCCCCTGATTTGTCCTTGTATCAAACCTGACATCTATGAAGTGGCTGTGAAACTGAACCCTGCATTGCCCATGGTGAGGGGGGCAGAGAAGGAACAGTGGGATTTGCCCAGGATACAGCAGGAAACATTCCTGCTTATCAGCACTTCTCCTCTTACCCTCCCTGCTTACAGTGACAACTGACTAGTAACTGCTTGGAAATGACCAAGCTATACTGACCATAGAGTCATGGACTGGTTTGGGTTAGAAGGGACCTCAAAGCTCATGCAGTTCCAACCCTCTGCCATGGGCAAGGGGGTGGTTTAAGCCTTGAACCCCACATCCTGTTTGTTATACATGAGGCCTGTGTTTAATGCTTCTGAGCTCTGTAATTTTCAATTCTTATTTCTGTTCCCTTAAAAGCTTAATATGAAATTATACAAATTGAGTTACCATATGTCTTAATAGCTGAGGCAAATATATTTTCCTTTAAATTTCACTGACAAGAGTTTATACTAAAACTAATTTTAATTTTTTGTGATGCAAGAAAAATAATATAAAAACATAAATAAGACAAAGCTTGAAAACACATGAAGAATTCAAAAAAACTGTGAAAGAGGTAAAACTACTTAATTTCTTAACATTGTATGTTTTAAAACTGACAATCCTTGTCTGAAAATGTAGCTGCTCTGTCTTCTGCTTGACATTAAGGATGTTCTTTTTACTGTTGTTCAGAAGGTTATTTCTTACTATTATAGCTTTAACTTGTCATGACTCAATCCAAATCCCAGCATTTCACTTCCTTCAAGAGCTTTGAACAAGTTGATGTTTGAGATGAAAGCTTTTTCATTACTTAGATTACATATTTGTGTGGGATGAGAATCAGATGGCAGCATTTTAGAAATCTAGTTCACCACTTCAGTCTTTTATGCCAGTTATCTGTCTGGTCAGGACTTTGATATAAAGGCTTGGAAATAAGAGTTGGCATCTGTAGGCCTTTTTGTTCAAAGCAAAATTGAGTTAATAGAAAGAACCAGAAGTAAGGACTGGGAAAAAACCCTCATTGGAAGACAATGGCATGACACTTGGGCAGTGATGCATGACGGGGTAGGTGCAAAGTTGCTGGAGGATAAATGGTCTGTACAGGAATGAAGTACTGTTAACTGCCTCTGTCCTATGGTGTTTGCTGATTCAGGTGTATGCAATGCCAGATCCTGTAAGTAGGGAGGTGCAAAAGTTTGTTGGTTTTTTATAACCTTTTATCTAGCAGATGATGTTGGAGTAATGGAGGATCCTGTGGATGTCTCTGCAGGGATTTGTGATGCACAAATAAAGCCCAGGCCGAAAGAGCTTTCATCAAAACATTGGTCATAGTATTTGGCTTTATATATTACAGTGTCTTACAGCTAGGTTCTGTGCCTGGGAAACAGTTAATCCCTCCTACAGAAACTGATCTTCAAATAAGAATTGTTTTGTATTGTTTAGCAGTGGGAAAAACAAAGAATCAGTGTGTCTGTCCACTGTGGTTCTTCAGCAGGTACACAAAGCTGCTTCTAGTAGTGTGTGCTTTGACCTCTTACCTGTGTTCTTGCTTAGCCTTGACGTGTGTCAAGGAACACATCCAAAGTCTTCTGAGTATGAAGATAAAGACAATGTAACTGCACAGCAATTGGATGAGCATCAAATGAGCTCTGGTGTTTTCCTGTTTGTGTTTATGCTTATTAGGAATCCAACGAGTATTTTTCATAGAATCATAGACTGGTCTGGGTTGGAAGGGACCCCAAGGATCATAGAGCTCCAACCCCCCTGCCACAGGCAGGGCCACCAACCTCCAGGCCTGGAGCTACACAAGGTTGCCCAGGGCCCCATCCAAGCTGGCCTTGAACACTTCCAGGGATGGGGCATCCACTACTTCTCTGGGCAGCCTGTTCCAGCACCTCACCACTCTTTCTGTAAAAAACCTTTCCCCTAATATCTAATCTAAACCTTCCTTCCTTTAGTTTTAATCCATTCCCCCTTGTCCTGCCATTATCTGCTCTTTTAAAAAGTTGAATCCTCTCCTGCTTATAAGCTCCCTTCAGGGACTGGCAGGCTGCAATGAGGTCCCCCCACAGCCTTCTCTTCTCCAGGCTGACCCAGCCCAGCTCCCTCAGCNCCAGATGGGGCCTCATGAGGGCAGAGCAGAGAGGGACAATCCCCTCCCTGTCCCTGCTGGCCACCCCTCTTCTAATGGAGCCCAGGATCCCATTGGCCTTCTGAGCTGCAGGAGCACACTGCTGGCTCATGTTAAGTTTCTCATCCACCACAATCCCCAAGTCCTTCTCAGCAGGGCTGCTCTCCAGAAGCTCTTCTCCCAGTCTGTATCTGTGTCTGGGATTCTTCCGGCCCAAGTGCAAGACCTGACACTTGGCAGTGTTGAACCTCATTAGGTTCCCCCGGGGCCACCTTTCCAGCCTGTCCAGATCCCCCTGGATGGCTTCCTTTCCTTCTAGGGTGTTGACCACACCACTCGGCTTGGTGTCATCTGCAAACTTGCTGAGGGTGCACTCAATTCCATCATCATTTTTAACACGTGCTTCTCTACCTTAAATGCTACAACCAAGATTTTCAGTTGTAAAATAGACCTTTATTTTATAAAGTGTAAAGCTCTACGCAGAGCAATACAGTCAGGGGGGTACTGATTGCTAGGCAGTAAGAGGCAACGTTAAGGGTTTTCGTTTAAACATCTAAACCTCACTTGGCATAAGAACAATTGACATACACTTTTTTTTACAGGATTGTATTTACATCAGGCATGTGTAAAGACTGGGACAGGTGAAGTGATGTAGATGCAGTGTGTTAGGTGGCACAGCAGGATGATGTTCAGCAACTGCTATTTTTAAAAAAGTATATGGTAATTGAGATCCCATTTGTTTTGTCTGGTGTGTGAATGTGAAAATC
>VZTU01015590.1:14338-56520 GCA_013400835.1 Zapornia atra
TGCTGGGGGAGGGGGGCGGGAAAGGCAAGAAATAAGCTATTCCCTCCCCTTCTGAAACACAAACTAGTCAGCAAGTACAGTTATTTTCAGCAGTCAAATACTGCTTTAGCTAGGAACCTATTGTGCGTGAGTCCTTCTAGAACACTTTCCTAAGTGTGTAAATCACTATGATGAGGACACTGGTTGTCCTTTCAAGCTTTACTTAGATGAGTTCTGCCTGACTCTATGCAAACAGACAATAAAACAGTAATTAGAAACACAAATTATGATGCTGCTTGATAACAATTGCTACAGAAATTGTACCAGTGGTTATCAAGAACATCAACAATCAGTAAACTATTTAATTTGCCTTGGTATCAGTGTTTTGGGGGTTTATACTTATTAAATCAACTGTTTTCTATTGGTGTTTTTTTAATTCACAGCATAAGAATTAAAAAAATAATCTTTTGCTAGTAGACTTCAGCCTGAGTGTATATCTAAGAGATTTTCCTCAGTAGAAAAAATAGTAGCCAAGAGTTTTGGGTTTAGTTGTCAAAATTTTCTGCCTTTCCCTCTTGACCATTTCAAATTTTTCTCCTGTAATTACAAGAAAAATTTTTATATCTTAATGCAGCAGTTTTATATTCAGGGAGGTGGTTTAGGTTGCAATGCTATATTTTCCTGGCTTCCAAAGTAAAAGACCAAAATGATGCCACTGCAGAAGATGGCAAGGCTTCTGGGCTGATTTCCAAACTTCCATTATGTGATTGCTTTGTTATATCTGGACGGCACCTGTTGGAGGGGTAGTAAATGAAACCTCACTTGAAGCAATGGCTGCTCACAGAAACAATCAGCTAAGGATGAAGAAAACTCCTGGACTCAAGTAACCCTTATCTTTAGCAACATCAAGAGATTACCTGAAAGATGGAGTAAAGAAAACTAGTGATGCATCCCTGAAGTTCCTGGAGTGCCAGTCACTTTGAAGCAAACTGTTCAAGAAGTGATGATATTCTCTTGTATAGAGAAACTGCCTTGTCTCTTTCCAGTAGCAGAACTGCCTGATGCCCTCAAAGCAGGGAATAGGGAAGTCTTTGGCCAAAGGAGAGAGAGGAAGGTGATGCCATCTGAGGTATAACTTTGCTTGGATCTTTTTTCAATTGGGTCAGACTTTTGAAAGGATTTCACCCTTTCTGCTAACCCTTGAGAGAGCGACGAAGAATAAGACTGCTAGTAGTCTGGAAGGAGCACGGCCTAGAGGAGTTTAATAGAGGGTGAATCAAAAGCATTGAGGCTTCTGAAGGGAAATTAAAGTTGTAGCTGCTGAGCAGCTGTAATCTGTGATCAAGGGAAGACCTGGTACGCAGGGTGAAAAGCTCTGAGTGCAAGAAGGGTTGAATTGGCTGTAAGCAGGAATGCCAGGGTGACTCCCTGTATAACAGGAGTGAAGTTTACCTTGTTGATGAGAGAAGAAGCAGCCACAATGTCTTGTAGTGATTGTGCGATGCCAGTGTTTGGGCAGGAGGGTTGCTGCTAAAGGATGGACCCAACACAGGGCTGAGGTGTCCCATGCTGAAATCTTCTGCAGGTTACTTGTAGAACTGCTTATGACAGTAGGGACTGTTCAGTGCATTGTTGATTATATGTTGTGGTTGGTTGGTTGGTTTTTTAAGCACTAATGTATGTTTAGTTCACCTGAAGGGGTGCCATAGAAACTTGTTAGTGCCTGGAAGGTACAAAGTGTGGGATAAACTGATTAGGTTGTTTGAAAACTAAACGTGGAAAGAATAGCCAAGCTGGGTTAAATAGGTATGGATGGTGAGAGAGACCTTGGAGGCAGGAAACATCAGAAGAAACAAATTAAGGAAAGCATAGGCTAGAAGGTGAAAGAGCAAATAAAAAGATGGTGAAAGATGCTATAAAAATTAGAGCAGATGCTAGCAGTGTGAGGAGGAATTAGCTTTGATGTTACATAGAATGAGATATAGACCGAAATGGAGGTTGGAAGCGAGCAGGTACCCGCCTGTGTCTGGAAAGGAATGAAATAGTAGATCTGAAAGGGATGCCTTGGAGAGCTCAAAACTGCAAGGCAGAGGGAGGGAAAAGAAGCTGAAAAGTGGATAGGTGGACAAATTAAGACAAAATTAAGAGCGTTTCATGGTAGGATTGATGAATATCACAGAGCTTTCATAAGCACTATTCCCAGAGGCTGGGATGCATGCAAAAGGCCAAGTCAGGTGTGTGACCACGGTGGAGATGATATGGATATGGAAAGCATAGGGATGAGACAAGTGAAAATGGAGGGGTAAATGTCAAAATTCCCTGGCTTGTATGATGTTTCAGTGATGGTGCTGAGATGGAGCACTTCATCTGCCTCTTCTGATTTTTGTGAAGTGGTGGAAGAGAGTGGCAAGTAACAGAAAGGGAAACTGAAGAGGAAGGAGAGTGTGTTAGAGGAAGGACAAAAGGGAAAAGGGACAGAGTTACTTTTAAACTGATTTTGCGAAGAATAGTGCATACACACTGCGACGGTAGAAAAACAAGACTAACTCATCATGTATATAATATAAAGTAGTAAAGTGAAAAATGGGATTGTACTTCCAGAGTAATTTTTCTGTCTGTGTTTGGCCTGATAGAATTAATCAGCTGGTAAGCTGTTCCATGGAGGACAGCATTGCTGACTTTCTTTTTAAGTTATGAAAAATATTGCCAACTTGTTTGCTAATTCTTGCAGCTTGAAACTGGATTTTTATGTAAATTGGAGCTATTTCAGTGTTTAAAGTGTTACATAGACTACATACACTTCAGACTGTTTTACTTTAAACGTGTTGATGATGATGATAAGATCTCCCTGAAACATTTATGACATGCCCTGGGGTTTAATAACAAGGGTTAATCAGTTCACTTGGACTTTGAAAATGGGCTTCTCGAGTATAACACTTCTAGCTAATGGTCATTTGGGCTTACTGTCATGGTAATGAAAGTTAAACTGCTTTTCTGGTTATCAAAATTGTATAAACAGAAGCTGAAATTTCCTCTGAAGAACAAGGCCACATGCAGATAGTGAAATGTGAACCTTATTAACGCAGCTTATGGAAAGCCGTTCCTGTTAATGACTCCTGCTATCAGAAGGAGTGTTGCCATTATTGTTGAAGACTCTTGTGGCCCTTCTTGCAGCAAGAAGATGCTTTAAGTGTTGCTACATAAATAATGTGGAAATGGCATGTGGAATTAATGTGTAAGGATTTGTCCTGAGAAAAAGCCAGAGGGCATGATTGCTGAGCTGGGAAGATTCTTGGAGCAGGAACGCTAACTCACGCAGCACAGCAAAATATCAAGAACACGGGATTATTTTTCTTTCCACTAATGATTCCCCTGGAGTTATCTGGAGGGCTTAACTAATGGGCTAAATGAAAAGTAATAGTAAACTAAATTGTCTAAAGGTCAGAGTTTTCAGTCTTTTCTTGCTGTTGTTTCTCCTACTTAGAACAGGAATGTAGATTTAAACCGAACTTGGTACTGAAATTTTTTTTACACCTCTACTTCTTTGAGATCACAGTTAAAATCGAGGGCCTATTTCTGTTGAGAATCTTCAGGTTAATGAAAATACAGTTCAAAAAAGTGAACAGAAATGGGAGAAATAAGGATGTTAATTTAAGAAATTAATCTTTTTTTTTAAATAGTAAAATATATTATTTGTAGGTGGTTGTTAATGCTTTGTGGCAGTTTTTGTTCATGGATAGAAAGAGCTTTCCTCAGATGCTTTCCTGGTTCTAACTCACCTATTCTGAGCTTGGAAAACTTCATGTTAATTTCTCATACTTCCCACTTTAGAAAACCAGGGTTTGTTTTGAGGAAATTACACCTGAAACTGAATCTTGAACAAATGTTTTTATCTGGCAGAGCTTAATATCCTTAGAGAAAGGAGGCTGTGGGTAATAGTGGTGGCAAGTAGGTCACACCAGTTTGAGTTAACAAGAAAAGATTGGGTAGCCCTAAAGCTTAACTGATTTGTTTTTGCAAACTTGATCTACATCGGTGCTGAAACCGATGCCAGTGCTTTTATTTGTGTCATCATATGGATTACTTGCACCCATGAATTACAGGTTTTTAACAGTTTTGACTAGAAAGCTGTAAATTATACTCTCACTTGCTCAATACACCCTTGTGACTTACACCTACCATGGGAAGTGATACTAAATGTGATGGCAAACTGCTGTTTGGAGATCTTTCAAGATATTCCATGCCTGAATCCCCTTTGTATGAGGTACAGGCACTGATGCTTGTGTTAGCAATTCTCCGTAGTGAAACAAGATGGGAGGAAGTCCCTGGTGGCAGGGCAAGCTAAGGATCCCCAGACAGCGAGGAAGAAAGAACTTACAGGTTCTTGCTTACCTCTCAATAAGTTTATATATGTTATCTAGGAGCTAGTGGCTGTTGTCCTCATTGTCATATACTTCTCTAGCAGGCCTTTGACTTCCTGAAGAGCTTGGGTGATGCATGAAGGGCACGTTGAAGGGCCCTGGGTGATGTGTTCTGTCTGCAGGTTCACTCTTTTCTGTACCTTGGAAAAGTGCCTGTTCTTCCAGCAAATTCTTGAAGACCACTGCAATGGTTGGGACTATTAATGGGAGCCTGAAAAGAAGAAAGGAAATAACTACAAGCTCAAGAGTGATGTCAGGATAAACCTACTGGAAAAAAAGAGCTGAAGTTTATTTGACTGGTATAAGCATCAAAAGCCACCTTATAGGAGGCTAACACCACTGCCAATGGTGTGCAATTAATCAACTGCATGATGAGGAAATCTCTGGGCTAAAAGAAGGCACTCAAGTGTTGCTGAACATGGCCCAGTTCTTGCTGGAAGCGCGCTGTAGGATTCACACTGCAAAAAATGCCCAGAGACCATCATGGATGTATCCCTTGGGTAACTGCTGAGCACTGAAGATTATTTGAGTAAACATTTTGTACAATAAAATACAGTTTAGAGTGTGAGGGGGAAAAGAATATGTTCAGTTGAATAAGGTTGTAACAGCAGATTCATATTTGAGGAAAACAAACAGGGCTTTAAGTGGAAACCCCTGACCAGAAAGGATTTCCTTTACTATCTCTTGGTGCTGTTGCAGGTGCAGGGTTTTCTGCATTTCTATATTTGCAGCAGGAATAGTGTTCTTTAACCCTGAAGACCTTTTGCAATTGGACATAGTTATCCTTCAACAGGACACTGAGATGGCAACAGGATTGAAAGAATTAAGAAAATTTTCCTAGCTCAAATTTTGGCTGGGGTACTGTACTCTTTCAGCTATTTTCTAAAAGGAGTGTTGGAATATTTTCAGAGTCTGCAGAGAGTCTGGTACTCCCAGCAGTGAGGTTTTTGGATGTATAATCCTGTAATGCATCAATATCACACAATGTCAGTTTTGATCACTGCCACTTAAATAATACAGGATCATGAAGGGGTATTAAAAGTTTTTAAATAAACTTTCCTTTTCATCCTGCATTCTTGGAGAGATCTCAATTATAACTATTTGATTCTTAGATTCAAGCAAGATGCTTGCCTTCTTTAATTCTCTGGTATAATTTACAAGGTTCTTTGAATCCTGTGGTGCCCCTTTATGTTTTTAAGTTTTCCTCTGTGTTGGAATTACTGTATTTGTTGGTGTTTGTAACTGTGTAGCTGAACCTGAAATGAAAAAATAGCCCAAACAATTAAAGAGCTGCTCGGCAGCTCCAGGGGTTATTTGTTGGGTGTAGATAATGTGAGCAGAAATTTAACATAGCACCCCTTTTCCCCAGGGACCTGCTGCAACTTCATGCTGTATGGTTTCCATTCCTGGATAGCTCTTCAACTCTATATTCAGCAAATTATTGGAGTACTTGAAAGTGAGTGTTTCTGGAAGAGGGCAGGTCATATGTAAAAAGCACAGACAGCACAGGTAAACTTCTTTCCAACAGCTTGACTAAACAATTGTATTCAGTGACCGTTACAGTTGTGCAACCCATATCACAGCAGTGATGTCTGTGAGATATGTATCCTTAAGAATTATTCTGTTGTGTTCTATGCTGACTGATTTGTCTTCAGAAAGTTGAAGCTGTCTTCCTTTTTGTTGCTGCTGTTTACCTAAGATAAGCATTTCTGTGGAGCTGCTCTAAAAACTGCAGATGTGGAACTCTGGTCCTTAAGTGCACATTAAGTATAGCTTCTCATATGTAAGCTTTGTAAGCCATAATGACAAAGCACATCTTCTGTTTTATCTATTTAAATGGCAACTTCTTTCTCCCACTTAGCTGATGAGAGGAATAGGAAAACAGACTTGGGATGAGGAGAACACTTTGGTGATAGTCAGTATGTACTGACCTTTTCTTCCCTTTAAATTTTTGGATCCTTCCAAATACAAAGGGTCTATTTTTGGTTTGTTTCCTTAGCATTTCCTAACTCTTAAATTCTGAAGTCTTCATCACAGGGATTACATGAATGTCAGTCCTTCTACCTCATGTGCTGCTCTAAAGAACATAATACTGCAGCTTAGATTTTTTTTTTTTTATGATGAGGTCTGTGCAGGGTTTACTAATGAGTGGCTGATGCAGGATGGTGTTCTCTGGTGTGGTGGGTTGATGTTGGCTGGCAGCCAGGTGCCCATCCAGCTACTGTCTCACTCCCCTGCCACAAGGGGATAGGGGGCAAAACTAAGATGAAAAAGTTTGTCAATTAAGTGAAGATGGGGAGACCACTTCCCAGTTACAATCATGGGCACAACAGTCATGAGTTGGGCAGAAATATTTTCTTGCCAATTAAAATACAGTTGGGTGGTGAGAGCAGAAGGAAAAGACTTCCTCCAGAATATTTAATGTCAGTCTGGTATAATAGTGAAACAAAGCTACTTACAAACATCAGGATCTTGAATATAAAGTATGAGAATCCGTTGTGTTCAAGGAAAATACTGTGGTTTTGTGAGTGTAACTTGTATACATATATATAAAATTAGTGTCTTTTGGACTTCTAGGATTTAGTTGACTTTCTAGGAGATGGTATCTCAGTTCTTGTTTGCTTTTCCTCAGTGATTTCAATAAAAATGATCTTGAACTATATTGAACAGGAGGCAACAGTTTTGGGGTGTGCAACATGCAGGAAACTGGAACTTCCACTATATCTGGCTGTGTTTTTTTATTCAGTGCCAATAGTTGTTTCCTGTTGCTGTAGCTTCGTAATGAAGTACTTGAATGAAACTTCTGCTTATTTTGAGTTGGAAATATCCTTTTCTTTTAAAGATATTCTAATTTAATAACAACCCAGAGACTCAAATTGACCCTTGGCTAAAATTGAAAAATCCATGTTCTGTGTGACCAATCAGCTCTGTGATTACAGAAACTGGACAAGAGTATAGTCAGGTGTGCCTTCCCCCTCCAGTACTTCATTGATTATTATTTTTTGGTCAGCTTTTTCTTAGTCTGAGCTTAAAGGCAAGACAGTTTTAGCTGGTAGTCATCCTTGGCTTTATTTGTACATTCTAATAGATAATCTTTCACGTAGTTCTAGGTTAGAAAATATTATTGGAAGTTCTGTAGGCATAGGAAAATCAAATTTACCAGTGATGTTTGTTTTAAATATTCACAATTTGTTTTAGGTAGAAAGCTCCACATTAATATAGTCTTATAGATCAACAGATTGTAGAAAGAAACTCTTAATTTTGATTCAGTTCTGTTAAAGCAAATATTTGATAGACCTTTATAGATGACGGTTGTTCCTTTTGAGCTGTATGTAAATTGTTTTCATAATTAATTGCAAGTGAAAGTGAACACTTTTAATCAATAGGTAATGACCTAGGGCAGCTTAAAATTATTCTGATATTTGTTCTTAAATTCCTGGGGGGTGTTAAAAATAGATCTTTCTCATAGGTACAGTACACCTTGTCATGTTGGGAAGAGATGAAACTCCAAGCTATTACTGCTTATGCGAGACTTAAAAAAACCCAAGCCACACACTAAAAACCCCCCAAATTCCAACCAACCAAAACACCACCCCAAAGCAAAAAACCACATTTATTGCTATTGTATGGTGAAAGTCTCTGGGATGCTTCAAATTAGGGACAGGATGATAGAATATTAACAGTGTGTCTCTATTTTTACATGGCTGAATGATTGGATGTAATGCATTTTCCAGTGTGACCTCTTATGTGCTCTCTTCAATCTAGTCTCCCTCACCTCTCCATTATCAGTGTATTTATTCCCATCCACGTATTTTCTAATGAGAGAAATCTAATCATGGGCAGTGTACACCCTTGAATGTAAATAGGGTATAACATATTGTGTGGTGCTCTGTGAAATAATTATGGCTGCCATTTCACTTATTTGTGTTATAGCTGGGCAAAAAAGATACTGGTTCTGTTGGAGATTTAAAAAACCACCACCAACAATCAGACAACCCCCCCACCCAAATAAAAACACAACCCCCACCTCCCTCAAGCAAGTCACAAGCCAATTTTACCATGAAAATAGCTTTATTTTTCAGCCCTTTCTCTTTCCTAAAACATGGAGCAGGACATCAAGGTGGGTTTTTTTTTCCTTGGTGATCTTTTTGCCAGAACTACACAGGAATTTAAAAACTTTAAGGAAAAATTCTTCTCTGGAGGAGGGGGGGAAATATCTAATTTGGTATCTTATAGAAACTGATTAACATTGGAACTATATTGTAGTATAGCTGTTCATAAGACAGTATAGACATGTTTAGAACCTGCTTTGGACTTGATCTCTTGAGGTCCCTTCCAACCCCTACAGTTCTGTGAATCTGATTCTGTTTCTATTGATAATGGCACAGTAACTGTTTGGTACAGATGAGATCTCACCTGAGTATCAAATTTGGGGGGTTTCTTCTTTAAAAGGCCCTTGGGCAGATGCCTGAAAAACCCAAGTGTCAGCTCCTGTACACACCAAAGGCTCTGTCAGGCATAGTAGTGATGAGACTAGAAAAAAAATACTTTATTTTCTCAGTAGAATTTTAAGTTTGAAGCTACATATTTTTTTTCAGTTAGTGCTACGATTTAATACTTTTATTGTGGCTTTAAAATGGTGTTTATAGTGGGTACATATGATATCATGGTTTAAAGTAAGAGGTAAGAGATGAAGAAATTGTCACCTAACCAAAATGTCACGAAGCATACTTTTCTCCCCAATTAGAGAGAAAAGCTGATAGCTTCTCTTGCTGTGGAATTATGCTCCAAACGTGGTCCCAAGGCAGAGTTGCTCCAACATAACTTTTTTTTCCCTCTGCATTTGAAAGAACTGCTTTACTTGCTGCTGTGATATCACCAGTAAAATTCAGATGTATGTCTGGCTTAAAAAAACCTCACAGCCTGAGGCCTTAGACTCAAAGCTAAATTTGGGTTGTTCAGCACTGAGTAGTTCACTGAATTTGTAGGGTTGTGAATAATCTGTCATGAAGGCTTATACCATTTTCTTGGCTTGTGAAGCTACAGTGCTTTTTTCTGTGACTGTCAAAATAAGCATTATTCTGGGGAATAAAGAGGCTGCAATGTGCATCTATGTATAGATTTGCTTCATCTGGGGCACTATTGTCTGATAACCGAAGTGGTGAACCCCTGTGATGACATGAGATCAGAGTAGCCTCACTAGGAAGGAAGGGAGCCCCAAGGAAGGTGACACACACCTGCCCCTGGCCATGGTGCTGCTATGCAGCCTGGTGACAACCAGCCCTGGAGAGGCAGCTCCTTGCTTGGCATCCTTGTGTATCCTAAATGTAAACATGGGTGGACACTGTGTGCTCTGAGAAGCACCTTGTACTGGTAGGTGAACTTCCAGATCCTGCTGTGGTTTCTGATGTAAAGACCTTTAAATACATAATCTGAAATACTGCTCTGTAGGATGGGACTTCTTTGCCTTATGCTCTGGTCCTGTGAAAACTTCTCAGTTTCCTGACTGCTCCACTGCCATCCTTTCTCTACGATACTTTACTGACAGTAAAATAGGAAACCTGCTATCTCAGCTTAGTAACTTGGTCTGCTTTTCTAGGCTGAAACTCAAAAGAACCTCTGTAAAATGACAGGAAAAAGTCTTGTGAAATATGAAATAAAAACCAGAATCTCTTGTGAAGTACCTCATAGCAGGTAAATAGGAATTTAGAGTTTGGATGTAGAGTATGATCTTTGTGTAACTATTTTCAAATGCATTTGGCATAGAATTAACTTTGTACTAGCTAACAAATTTTGCAGGGTTTTTGTGGTGAGACTTTTTCCCTACCTAATTATTGTTTTGATATCCTTTTTTGTTAACAAACTGGAATTCTTAAAAGTTTCAGTTGCTGAGGGATATTTCAAGGCAAGTTAATCCCCCCCAAACAAGGGAGTGAGGGAAGGAATATGATCTGTTTTATCTTTCCCTCTGAGCAGCTTCCCAGTTGCTCTGGGCTTTACTCCCAGACTCCCTTCAGTTCCTTCCTCAAGGGAGATGTTTGTCCTGGAGGCTCTGCAATTCAGTTAGCTAACATATGTTAAAATAATTGTGAAGATGAGACAGCTTGGTTTTGATTCATGTTAGCATCTCGTATTCAGCCCTGGACTTCAATAGAAAAGTTAACTTGTTAAAACCTGGGTTGCCTCATCTTGGCATCTACTTTATTCTCAGTTAGCCTCTCCTTCAATGTAGATACTTATCTTCCTGAAGGAGTTGCAGTAAGTTCTTTCCTAATAGTGTAAGAGAGCTTTCAGCTCTTGTTATTGAGGGTTTAATCAGAAGGTACCTTTAGTTGACTTCTGCTTCTAACTTAGAATATTGTTCCAGGTCTGAATTGATGACACACCTCCATTTAAAAGGGGGAGGAAGAGCAAATGGGCCAATCCTAGCATGTAGTGCATCATGTTAGGCCAAAAAGCTCTTCAGGTTTACAGTTGAGTCTATAGTGAACTATGCTAATAACGAGGCACAGTTGGTGAGTGGTAGCCACTACTCCTCTTATAGTCTTAGCCTGAAGGATAAGTTGGGTTTGGGTTGTTTTTCTGCTTACATGATCTAATGGATGTCTACACACATGCACTATTGTAAACAAGTGCAAATAGTTAAATAGGCTGCTAGAAGCTAATCAAGCCAGCAATTGGTAGTATTTAAATTGTCTTTTCTTTTAAACTGGTATTTAGCTCAAAGTATGGAATTTGAAAAGGAATTTGGACTGACCTCGAAGCTGTTTGGATTTGCTTTTTCTTTCAAGCTTTTAAAAACTTCACAAATCTGAAAGGAAAAATTGTATGTGAAAAGGATGTGACTTGAGTTAGTTTTAACTTTGCCGGCAGACTAGAGTTAATTTACCTTCTACCTTCTCAGCACAAATTCTATTCCTGGGTAGGTAGTACTTGATCTAACCTTGAATTTTGGCTTATCGTAGTGTAGACTATTGCTTGAGGTGCAACACGAAGTACCAAGTGGTCCATCAACAAGGTGATCTTAGAGGAAGCATTGAATGTAATGAATTTCTGTTAAATTAAGCTTGTGAATTTCTATTCAAAGAGCAAGCTGGCTTTTTTTCTGCTCTGCTTTCTCTGCACTCCTAGCCCTTTAGCTGGACTGGAAGTTGTTTGGCTATTTGGATTGGAATGTTTTGTTGAAGCAAGCAACAATCGTAGCTGTTCTTTTAAAACTTGTTGCACAGTTACAAAACAGGTTCCCAATATCAAGTCGCATACCCCCGTGCTTCTTGCCACTCCAATATATAAATAGCACTGTACTGATAGACAGAACTTGGCCTATCCTCTTGTCCTCTTATGCGAGTTATTTTGATTTAAAAATAGAACTGTCCTAGAACTGATACGTATCAACGAGGTTGTGAAAGTTCACTTCTAGACGCTACTGTAATTCAACAGTAAAGTTACAGGGAGTCCTGTGCGTTCTCATCAATAATCTATGATTTTCATGTATTAATTTCAGTTTTTTCAAGGAGTTAGGCCATTGTGAAGTGTTACGCTTTTTTTTTGGTGTTGCTCCTTTGGTGTAGTTTATCAAAACATACCTGAGCTATACATAGGCACTTCTACAAAGAAACACCCCTTGTGAGTGCTATAAAAGAGAAAACTATTTGGACAGAAGGTAGTAACTCTAACCTATCAAACTCCTCTCCTGATTATAGCATTGCAATATGTTTAAATGTGGATTCTTTCCGAATACAAATGCTTCCTTAAAATATTTTGGGGGTATTCCATGTTGGTATTGCTCAGTTACTTTTGTTTGCTTTCTTAAAATATCTCAAAGTTCAATTCTTTTATTTTTATTGTCTTACAAAAAAATAATGATTTTTTTAAATTCAGGTTCTGTGCTTGTGGAAGCACTTAAATATGCATAGGACACACTACTTTCTTGAGTGTTTGAAAACCTTAATTTTTTTCAGACAGTCTTGTTTGGCTTTTCCCCTTCCGCTTCAGTTACCTTTGGCATTTAAATGCACAGATTTATGCTGAATATGCTAAAAGCCTGAGGAAGGAGGAAGGCTAATGTGAATAATTTTAGTATAATTTAGAGAGGGAATGATGTCACCAGTCACTTGTTAGTAGTTTTACCACCAAGGGTCATTTTTGTGGGCTTTACGGAAGAAGAAAGTTTAAAGGCATAATTTGAAGATTTTGTTTTTCTTTCTAAAAGCCTTTCCTAAGAAGTCTCTTGTGCATTTCTGTTAAGTGCTCTTGCACCTGCTTAAGCTCTCCTCCTGTCATAATGGCTTCACCTGGAGTAAAAGAACTCAGTAAATTTTTTGAGGTAAAGAGGAAATTTATAAAATCCCCTCATGTAAGGACTCTAAACATTGACATACAAATGATTGCCTCAAAAAACAGAAGATAGATTTGTTACATTTCTTTTCAACAGGGTTGCTATGGTTAGGTGAGCAATATGGGGGGAGAGGAGTGTGAGATCTTTTCCTACCTCTCAGAGCATCTTGTGACTATAAAATTCTTCTACTGCTTATCTGGATTTTTCCTTCGTGTTCTAAATATATCAATGCTTGGGAGATTACTCATTTTTGTGAGAATGAGAGAGAAACCAGGAATAACCAAAGGGTTTCTGAAATAAGTAGCCACTGAAGGTATTGATGTGTTAGAAATAATTATGTGCTCCGTGAGTTACGATCAGGACATGACTTCTAAACCTAATAAACGCAGCTTCCAGGGTGTGGGCTGGACTCAGAGGTACACACTCAGGAACCAAAGTTCAGTGCATGCTAGTGATGTTCTTCCATCCACATATCTGTGCCCAGTGAATGGTTTGAACTTGTCGGCTTCTTGACAGCTAACGGGTTGCTCTGGGAAGAGGATGTCTTTCAGCTTTTATTCCTGAAGCAGCATGTCTCCTCTTTGTGACCTTGTAATATGAAAAGGAATACAAAATGAATTTATATGCATACAATTAGCTAAGCATGGCAGAAATTAGAGGCTTTCTTTTAGCCTGCCAATGTAATTTATCAAAGCCCTGACTTTTCAGAAGAGACAGTTGAATTGTACTTGAATTCTACTTATTTGGACTTTCCACAGTAAGTGAGGTGCTATCCAGGGGGGTGCATGCATATTGAAAAATAGCCTTCAAGAAAGGAGGCATGCTTTGCATGTGCATTGGGATAGGATGGTATTTTGAGTGTGTAAGCATTGTTTTACCCACTGTTAACCAGCAGAGAGCACTTTAGTTTATAACATAACACCTATAAAAAAAGTGGAATTGGAAAATGCTGGGGTTCTCTTTCTCCGACAGCCATTAAAAACAAGCTGCCCATGAAAATTAAATTCCTGGGTTTGTGCATTATCCACAGGGTTTGTATGAAAAATATTGCTTTTAGTATAGACTTTCCTGTATGCTAATGACTTAAGGGAAGATCCAAGGCAAATCTTGTTAGGGGTCTGTGGATAGTGTTCGTTTAAACTCTGTACCTTATGAAGTACAGCTCCTCAAAATATCAACCTTACCAGGCTGATGTGCAGATTTCTCACTGTGGTTTGGAGCCCCAGGTTCAGATGGAGCCAGCTTCTTTCCAGTGTGTAAAGATGGTGAGCACGAGGACTTGTTGCCAACACCCAGAAAACAGCTTCTGTGTGATGGTGGTGTGGCTGCTGACTGAAATTCTTCTGTAGGGAAAGATACAAGGAGAAAGCTTTGAGGCAAATAGCATTATGATTCAGAGCATTAAATCTTCTCCTCGTAGTCTGTGGTGTGTGTGTGTTAGTTGTCAGGAGTGAAATGCTACTGAAATGAGGATGAGGGATGGGAGGATGTGACAAGATGGAACACAGGAGGATCCTGATATTGACCTCCCCCTCCCCCACTGACACCTCTGACATGGATGGAACCCTCAGAAATGGACAAATCAGTGTTTTGCTAACTCAGGGCCACAGTACGAGCGCCGTGCACGGGGCTGTTTCACGATGTCTGATACCGGTTCCACCCTCCCACCTCTCCCTCCTCCAGGAGAGGAGAACCTACGGGGCAAGGTCGGTATAGGAATCTGTGGATGTACCTAAGGAGAGGCGCATAGTCTTAAATGTGGTAATGACATAATGTAGACACATCTTGAATGCCTGCTGTCATGGCTGTTGGTAACGTGTGCCTGGCGTGCAACGTGTCTTAATGGGCACAGAGGGGAGAGAATTATTGCAATCAAATTTCTGACCTCTCCTGATTATTTTCATTTTCTTCCATGCGACTTGTAGGGAAGTAGCCAAAGCATTCTGCAGAGTCGGTCACAGCATGTGGAAACATGATCTGTAACCTGCTAGTTGTGCACACACGAGACACGTAACACTTATGTGAGAGAGCTACATTAGCGGAGAGACTGTACAAACCCTGTCATAGGAACAGGCGTGCAAGGGAGGAGCAAGCTCTCACAGGCAGGCATAATTGTAAATGTGTTTGGCTGAAATATTGCTGCTGCTTTTATGAGATGAATAATTAATATTATAAACCTTATTGTTCAGAGTGGCAATTTACAGGCCCTTTGAATAGGGATATGGAGCTGTTGGAAACATAAACATCTCATCTAGCAATTTCTTCAGCGGTGTGTTGTGCCTTTTATTGTTTGGATCTGCCTGGGAGTGGCTTTAAAATCCAGTAACCCGATCTTTTATCACTCTTGGAGGCTTCCTTTTCTGGTGTGCCCTGATGCATTCAACACATGTCGGTATTGTACGCGACCGGCAATCGGAGCAATTCAGGCTCGCTTTCTCTGTCTGCGAGAAACAACAAATCATCCTCTGGTGAAGGATTCTCAGACTTGTCAGCCGTCTGCAGCTAATTTCTCTGTGGCTCATCAACCCCATTTAAGAGACTGGAAGTGCTGTGGATGACCAAGCTAGAAAACGTTGGCAAGATCTTATCTCAAGAGTAAAGACTAGTTAAGGATGAGAGAGGAAAAAGGTTTTTCTGTTCTTTAGAGGCATCGGACCAATGTGAGAACACCCAGTTTCTCACTGGGGAAAACGGAGCAAGGCAACGAGCGATTCGAGGCTGAGCAGGAGGAGCAGAGGCTGCCTTTAAACAGCAGTTATTCTGTTACTTGTCTGAGAAACGTCAGCAGATGGACTTTGGTTTCAGCGCTGTGAATATTTGCAGTGGCTTTGCATGTTGGAATACAAGCAGTGATCTCTTATTCCCCTTCCCCTGTATTATTTACCTGCTGAAAAATGAGTGAGGAAGCAAAGGAGAAAAATACTAAACCAGCGCACAGGAAAAAGAAAGGAAAAAAGGTAACTCCCTGTAGAAACAGCCTGCTCTAATGCCTTTTTTTGTCATTTTGTGTTGTAGCAATTTGCTTCTAGGTGTGGAGTGGCTTTGATAATTGTTTAGAATAAGGCTGATGGTAGAATCAGGGTGGTTTTGTTTATGCTGGATGCTGATGGGTGTGTTCCTTGCTAGAATCGGTAATGCCATTGAAACTCGGTTGCCTTGCATTAACTAAATAGCCCAGTGTTTAAACATATATTAGTTACAGCATTTCAATGTGGTTATAGTTTTTGTAGTATATTTCAAACATGGGATTAACAAGTAAACAGGTATCTAAATGGAGCCTTTTCTAAAGGAGAGACTGAAAATCAACATGTGCTCTTGCAACTGAATATCATGGACGTTGTTAAGAAAACAAGTTTCACAATAAGCTTCTATTTCTAAAAAGCCATGTGTTTAATATATGCCACTTTGATCGATTTTAATATATCTTTGGGGCTTCAAAATATTGTGGTCAAACTATAAACTCTGGAAAAAATTCCAGTTTCAGTGGAAGTAAATGATGATGTGGTGAGATGGTATGTAGAAAGACAAATTTGATCATTACCTCCTATGTTGCAGTTTCTTGCTTTACTGGTATCTGTAATTTCTCCCTCCCATCTTGGAATTCATGGTTTTCATGTGTTTACACTCAAAAGTCAGATTGTTAAATCTAGGTAGCTGACTTCATCAGGTTTTTCTAACTCATATTTTAAATATTAACTCAATCTATTAATTTATAATGTGAATTTCCTTGAGTACTGTAGAAAAAGACATTCAAAAGGTTTATCATTGTTGCAGAGAATGTATTCAGACTCCCACCTTGAATTTTCTGAGCGTATGTTTGCCTTCCTGCCATATGAAAGTGTATGACAGCCTTATAGTTAATCCATCTCCTTGGTGAAGGATTCAGCGAGGAGTGTTGAAAAAGCAAATTAAACCAATTGGCCCCTCTATTCTCCCAGAATTGCAACAGGCAATTTTGGAAGGAGGAAGGGAAAAATGTAATTGAAATAGCTTTTATTGGTGAATTAGGATGCCTTCCTAATTCAGGCGTGATAGACTGCCTCAGGGCTAGAAGATATATCTGCAACTCAATTCTAGGGTGGATTTTAAATTTTTGCTTTGTTAGCTTATATGGCATAGTAAAAACATGATTTTCCTGGATCTAGCTGTAGTTTTCTAGAACACATCAAGTTTTCTGGCTTAAACTCATATAGATCCATGTCTTCTAGAGGAGCACCCCAACAGCCAACAAGATGTAGCAGCCCAGGTGATTTAATACTAAGCAAAGCCTGGAGTCTCACCTGTTATTACAACAATACCTAGTGACAGTCCACCTGTTCCTTCCCCTTGCAAAGGGGATATTGTCCGCAGGCAGGAAGCTATGGCTGCCCAGTCCAAATCTCCCCTCTGGATGGTATAGCGTGTCACGGGCCTTGGGTGAGGCAGGTCGGGGGACTGTCGGACGCACTTATGTTTGTGAGCTACAGCTGTGAGCATTGAAGGCCAACAGCACAATGTCTCCTTGATGTCTTGCAAGGTAATGGTGGAGCCTACCCTTATGTGCGGCGAGCCTTCACTGCGTGAGCTGTACTAACCCCGGGGTGTGACTGCAAAGCATTCCATCTCCGTATGGAGTGGCTAGAGCTTTCTGAGCCTGCGGGAAGGGGTGTTTCACTTCTCTGGTTTTCCTACGTGCTGTTGGAATCATTGAGACAGTTGCTGGGATATGCCACATCAGGCTGAGGTGCGGCCCTTGTGACTAGTGAATATCAAGGCTGCTTCCATCTCAGTGTTCAATGGGGGCTTGGGCCACAATGTGTCCAACGGAGAGGGATTTACTCCTCTCCCTTAAATGAGATTCAGCCATTTTGTTTGGTCCTAGTAGAATTTTTCCCTGCTTTCCACAGCTCATTGAGGGAAACCTTTACATTTATTGGTCTGATCCAGAAGAGGAGTTGTTGAATGGCTAATGAGAACAACTTAACTCAGGAATGCTCTCCAAGAAGAATTTGGTAAACAATTGGTGTTTGGTTGTAAACTCCTGAGCTAGGTGAAAGCTTAACTGGGTCTGGGATTCCAATGAGTTACACCACCTGTCTGTCCTAAAAGTAGGTATCCTGAAATGGGTATTTCCATGGTTGCCTTCCTGTTCTCTTTAGACAGTTCCTTTCTTGGCAGCTGTGCTTTTTTCCATATTTAGCCTTTCCGTTGTCTCCTGCCTCACTTATCTTCACAGTGAAGTGGTGGCAAGTCTTCCTTCTGCTCTTTGACTGCTGAGGTACTCGCTCATAGCCCCTTCCCTCTTCGTCAGCTCTTGGTTTTCCTGTTCTTACGCAATTTCTGAAATAAAGATAGAGCAGGAGAGCATCAATGGACAGCTCACAGTTGGTTAAAGGGAAACCACAATCTGTAGCATGCTCTGAATTTTCCCAGAGTTGTATAAATTAGGGTGTATCACAAAAATAAGCCTTAACCTGGCAAACAGTGTCTTACTGTTAAGCACAAGGAAGTGTGATAACTGTGCATTTAGAACAGAGCAGCCAAAGCGGATTTTCCGCAAGTATATTGAAAATTTTGATCTAGATAGAGAAGGTGAAGATAAATCTCCCTGGCACCTCTTAATTTGTTGGTTTTGGAGGATGGACAACTTAGATGAAGGCAGAACAGTACTGTGTTTAGCAATGTAATATTAAATGGGGATACAACTTTCAAAGGATGGTGAAGGTACTGTGTCGTCATTTATTGCTGAGGCTGTACTGAAGAGGATTAGCTCTGATGGAAGAGGAAGACTAATTAGATTCTTGGTTCCATCCTTCAAGGTTTCTTGCTACAAGCAGCCTGTGCCTCTTGCTCTTGAGCTACAGTTGTCCTGCAATTTCCAGCCAGGCTTTTACAGAGTCAGTGTTTTGAAACTGTCAGGTTGAATCCCCAGGCGTTATGGAGTGGCTTTATCTTGTATGTTTGTGTCATTACTTCTCAGTAAATTTTGGGATCTCAGTTATAGAAGAGCATTGAACTCGGCTGTCACTAGAGATGCAAGATGTGGTTTGATTTTTAACAAAAGAGAAGTATTCTTTCTTCTGAATCAAACAGCCAGAATGAAATTAGCCATGAAAATACTGGTGGTCCTCTGAAGATTTAAAAGATAACCAGGAGTGCATGAACAGGAAATAAATTAGGCCAGCTCAATACTTGTGTGTTAAAAATACTTTTCAATTTAATTTTACAGGTTTTTGCTGGATAAGTCACTTGTGTAGTGGGAAATTTCCCGTTAAAGTCTCATACCAGGAGCTGGAAATACTTTTTCTTTTTTGGTTTGGGGAATCTTTTGTTCTCCTCTTCCACTGCACCCTCCAAGATCCTCAACAACATCCACAATTGATGTTGTATCTACGTGCGTGTATAGCATAAATCAGTAATGGAAACTCCTAACAGAAATGTGAAAACAGATACATTTGTTCTTAAGCATACATGGGTGAGAGCAGATGCTGAACTCCATGTGATTTTTGAGCGATCTGGTTATTAATCCACCTCACTGCCTTGAGTTGTTCCCTGTAGTACGATTTCAACACTGTGTTCCGTTCCTTTCTGTAGAATATGAACATGCTATGCAGCAAGGAGCAAGCTGCTTGTGCAGCAGATTGAAGATCAGTCCTTGGGATCAGAATGTGGTGGGGAGCCAATATTTGGATTTTTGGGCTAACAAGGGGTTTGACTTAATCCACTTTTCTTGAGCCAGTAGCCTAGGCTCACTACACTGGAAACACACTCCACAATTTCTGCCAGGGAGTATTTGCTCTGTTGTTACTCCAAGACTTGACTCAGCAGTGTTTAATGGCTGTCTCCAGCAGGGACCCTTCCCTTGTGAAAATCTGAGCAGCAGTCTGTATTTGGGATGAGAAACTTCAAGGGGCGTTTGTGTGGGGTAGATACTGAGATGTCAGAGGTTCTCAGGTGTGATGAGCCATTCCCCCAACTATTGCAGAAATGTAGTATCAACATTGGCTTGGAGAAGAGCTGTCACTGCCCCTGACGGAGCTAGATCAGACCATTTACAGGCAAAGCCTGCCTCTACTGAAATAGCATCACTCATTTCATTTGGGACAGTATTTGGGGCCTGAGGCCTTGGCATTTCATTTTTATATGAAAAATGTTTTATCTCTATATATCTAATTATAGTGGGACTTCTGGTGATCACGACTAGGCACCTGTGAAGACCAAGTTTTGCCATGACAAAGAAATGGTGGTTTGTTGCTGAGATACGTGGTGGTATCACACTTCCTTCAAAGCATGCTCTCTTAGAACTAGATTTACTGATTTGGCCCCTTTTAATGACCCATGCTTATGTTCAGCTCTTATACACGTTATGTTTGGGGGAGAATAGTTACTGCTGTTCTAAGTGGGGAATCACTCATAGCTACTGGTAAATCAAATGTTCATGGTGGACTTCTCTAAAATTTTTCTAGCTTTTAATCTATTCATAAAATTAACTTATTACTTGGAGTGTAAATTTTGTTACTGAATTTGACAAGCTAAGAAGCTGAAACCTGCTTAGATTTGTGAAATAAAGACTACAAGGGAACTGTCTCTTCTTGTATCAGAAAATAAGGCTTAGAGTATGTGAACTTCAAGTTTCTATGTCTTAGAAGTGGTTCTAATAGATTTAAAACTTGACTGTTTGGTGATGGTCTTAAACCTTAATATGTCAATGCATCCTGTGCTGAAAGCTTAATTTAGTAGCATGGATAAACAGATTTATTTTCACCTTGCTTGGCAGTTTCCACTTGTTCAGCTTTAATGTCCATTTTATTGGTGTGATAGATTCTTGACCTCACGTTTTGCACAGATAGATTACAACTATCTGGTACTTGTGGAAGATATTCCTCGTTTGCATGTCCAAATAGGAAAAGCGTAAGAACAGTAGTTTAAAGCCGTTTTCACTTGTTATTACTATTCTTATTTGTTCTGTTTCCTAAAACTTCAGGGTTTATTATTGTGTTCCCCTGAATCAAACACGTTATCTTGCCATTTACCATTTGCAATTACCCCAGAAAATTAAAATGTATTGATTCCTGTTGCCTTGACTGGAATCGCTTTGCTACATAGTAATATAATTGTCTTCCTTTTATCAGTCTGGAACAAAATAAAGCATATTTAATGGCAAGTTAAGCATCTTATTGTTTTGAAATGAGCCATTTTAAATGTTTATTTTGCCTGGGGGGGGGAAAAATCTTTTAACTGACATTGTCTATCTTGAGTAGCATTAGTCAACAGCTCTTAGCCTCTAGGAATAGATGGTTTAGAAATTGTAAGTAGGTGATAAAGTCGTAGTCTATATTAAATGAAACAGCAAGGTATGTTGTAATTATTGGATTTTTGACACAGTTCACTCTGTAGCTAAGTGACAGGACTTGTAACCTGACTGACAGCCCTTCCATTTGCTGCCAAATTACCATTCTTGCTGAAACAAGGATTTTGGTTTTTACTGTGCTTTTTTAACAGAGGAATCCTGCAATTTGTGAGAACGTGAAACTTGAGGGAGATTCTTGGATCCTCTGACACAAGTTAGTCTAACAGTTTTGAGCTTTTCTTGGAAAACTCAGGTGTGAATAGATGTTGTAATTCTGAAGGATGGGGCAAGAAAGGAGGACTGGGGATTAGCACTTCAACTGAGTTTTTCTTCTCCTCACTCACCATACTTCTATTGTTGGGATTTTCCTCTTGCTTAGTAAGTTGTTTCCAGCTGCTATAGGACCAGGTAGTTCCCAGTTTGCTTTTTTTCCAAGGCCTGTTGCCTTTTTCTTGTTCCATTTCACTTTCAGCATTTCCTCACTGGGCTTCTGAGCTGTTCTATCTCTTGAATGACCTTGGCTGTCACCGCATGTCATCCATCCATCAGGAAGCTGATGGTCTTGTGTCTCTGTTTTTGGGTTGAATTTTCTGTTCTCTCAAGACTTTCCTCGTGTTGAACCAGACACTCAATAGTAGGTTTCAATCTCTAGAACAGAGCCTGTATACTTTCACTCGCATCACCCAAAGGACTAAGGTTCCACATGGGTCTGGTTCCTCGGTGGCCTCTCCTGGGTACAGTGTGGCAGAGCATGAGTGTGAAGGGCAGTGTTCCAGGATGGTCTACATGTGGCTCATGCCTGGTGACTCAGCTGGAGGACTTGCAGTGCTGTCTCCTTCGTAATCTGGGCACTTATAGTCTAGGTCAGGTTGTCTCCTTTGCAGTAAATTGCTTTGTGTACAATTAGGTTACTGTTAGATTGAATTACAGAAAGTGAGTTTGAGCTACAAGAAACATTGTGGATCAGCTTCAGTTACGTACCAAGGTTTTGCAGTCATCAGTTGGACAGGAGCTGATCTAAAAGGTTCTGTAATAAAGTCTTTACATTAAACCACCGTGTAAACTTCAACTTGCTCCAAGTTCAACTTTGAATCACATGGTGATCTTTTTCAGTTTCCTTAGAACCCAAAAGGTCTGTTTTAGCATCTGGGATTTTCTGTTTTCAAACCCTGTGACTGCTGCAATTGAAGATTTCAGTGGGTCTTAGTGATAGCACCTAGGTAGGTCTGGTAGGTGTTTAACTGCTTATCACATTTATGCACAGGTTATGTCTTAAACTAAAAATGATTAATCTGTCAATTACAGATTGAAAAAAAAAAAAAAAGAATCTGGGCATCCCTCTGACTTACAAACAGGAGTGTGTATCTGCAAGAGCTTTCTTCCTCAGCCTGGCTTACCTTAGTTCCACTAGCCAGAGGTGGTGGTAGAACCTCTGCAGCTCTTCTGTATGTTTGACTGACTCCAGGAAGGAATAGGGGATGGTATTCTACAGAGATTCAGGGCCTAGAAACAGTCAGTGCTCTGCTAGGAGGGAACTAGCTCCATCATGCTTCTGTTTGAAGTACCAAGGTACCTTAGCAGGGAAGAAAGATTATTACCAAACAAGGCAATTTAGGCATTTAAGCTGAAAAAAGGGTGCTTTTTCTTATGGTTTTGCAGGTCATTATTCATTGCAGTTGCTGGAGTCAGGGTACCACAACCAACTGTTATATCTTCTGCTTGCTAAACAGGTTCAGTTTTTATATCTTAATGCTTTATAAAACCATTTTATTGCATTCATAAGTACTAGGTCCTTATTTCAAGTGATGAAGCTCTGGTACCTGATCAAATCAATGATACAATGAATTCTCCTTAGTCCTCCTTCTAAAGACCTCAGATTTCCAGTTTGGAATGTGAGCAATAGTTAATATTTTATGGAAGTAATAGTAATCCCCACATTGGTTTCCAGTTTGTGGGGATTTTTGGAGGGTTTTTTGCTGTGGTGTTTTTGTTGTGGGTTGGTGTTGGGTTTTTTGTTACAGCTTGCTCATGGAGATGTAGGTGGCTGCAGGTGCTGGGTCAGTCAATTGAAAGTGTTTGTTGGATAAACTAAACCAGGCATGAGCTTGGCTATCCTTTCATTCCCAAAACGGCACAGTGCAAACCCAGCCTTTTTCCCTCAGCATTGAAGAGGGAAAAAGATGGGATTTTCTTAAGTGTTTCTTTTGATATATGATACACACCATGTCTTAGGTCTAAATTAAATGCATAGCTAAGTGTATTTAAGACAATTTAAAGTGTTACCATCACAGACTTGTTTCAGGTTTGTGCTTCCAAGAGACTTCTGGTTGCAGAGAATTCCCTGTAGCACATTGGCAGTTTGTGAATGTAACAAAGGATTGATTTGTCTCAAGGCTTTTTCAAGGAGTCCTATTGTAAAAGGGAGTAATATAAAGTGATATGGTGCTTCATGTTGTAGACTATTTTTTCCATTTCATAGTTTTAACTGCTGTTTACAGGGACTAATAATTTTGGGGGGTAATAATGGTGTTCTAACCATTGTGTATTGCTGTTGTGTGTGGCCTTTTTCTTCTGGTTTATAAGCTTACCAATTGCAAAATGAAGACATCTCTGCAAGCTGTATTCTTCTCTTTGTGGATGTGTTATTCATGAAATAATGTGTAGTGAAAAAGTGTATTGATTTTGCTGTTCTCCTAATGAAATAATATGAAAAGTTAAGGTAACAGCTTTGCTATACTAGCTGGTATTTGTGTAATTTCCCCTAATACCGTTAAGGGCATCCTCTTAGGGGTTGTTGATGCTTTTAATCAAGGTCGCATCACTTATATCTGTTAGTTGGTATCTAAACTGAACAGTAAGCATCTTTCCAAAGAGATCCTGAACATGTGAGGGATTCACAGCACTGCTAAAACTGTTAATCTGAATGATTCTATTGTGCTGGGGATTTATTCTTATTTTGGAATCTGTATTGGGAGTAAATGGGACAATCTGGGAAATTAGGTGATGGAGGCGGAAGTGGATTTTCAAAAGATCTGTCCAGGGTTGAATTCCCTTGGGCAGCAGCATTCACCCTCTTCTGCTACGGTTTTCAGTTCTTTCTTTCTGGGTACCTCTGGGGCTGTGCCTGGGCTTGTTTGCCTACAAAAGCACATGAATATATTGATCTTGAAGGATCTGAGCATCTTTACTAAAAGACTCTAAAGCAGGAAGTGTGATGTGGTGAGGGAGAAATTTATCCTGATGGAGATGGCCACCTTCAGGCAAAATCTCAGCTCTGTGTGAAGGATGTAAATGTAGAACATAGGAGCCTCAGGCAGGGCGCTGTAGGATTCACACGTACGCTAGTCAGATGGGGCTAATGCTATGCGAGGGATGCAAAGGGCTCTCTTCCCCTTTTCCCTGCTCCCCTAAACAGCCCTGTAATTTCATTTACTTAATTACTGTTGTGTGTGGTTGCAAGGCAGTATCATTAGTAATTAGTATTTGTGGTAGAATGCCAGTGTGGAGTTATCACAGGGGAAAGCCTTAGCAAACAAATCAGTGTCACTTTGGGTTTTTAGCAGGAATTTATTATCAAAGATGACCTGTGTAATTCTGGTGGCTGTTTGCATTCACGTTCTATTGAGTCTGAAGGACACATCCAGGAGAGAGCGTTTATTTAAGTGTGCTTTTATTATGCAAAAAAAATAAATCTAACTATGGTGATGCCAGCCTTCCCTAAACACTGGTGGGGTCCAGCTATTTCAGTCAGCCAGGCACTGCAAACTTAAACCTGTTTTGTACAGAGTAGTTTCTTACATCATTTTTTGGTCTAACATTCAGTTTTCAAACTAGTTTGGAACACTTCATGCTCTTTGTTCATTATGTAATTCTTTCGCAGCTCCTTCAAAAGAATGAATTGATAAGTGACAATGGAAGCAATTAACCTATTTCCCTTTGTTACTACTTATGCTATGCTGTGTCCCTTCTTGTTAGGCCCCCTTCCAATCCAGTTACATACAACTTCCAGGTGGTGAGGAAATGCCACCTGGTAAGAAACAATTTTCTGTCATTGGGAACATCAGCTGAAATAGTTTTGGCAGGTAAAAATAGGAGCAAGTGTTTCCTAGGCAGGTGAAATCAGTAAATAGCTTTGCTCTTGTAGCCAGGAGAGTCGTTCTGTCATGTGTCTAAAAATGCCCCACAAATATGGAGGGACAGCTGTAAATAAAGTTTATTTTAGAATGTGTCCATGGGCCATATAATGGTATTATTGACCTTTTTTTAAAGAAAGGGTTAGAAGTATTAGGAGGATATAAGGATAGTGATAGTTTTAAGTCGGAAAACCCAGACAGGTAACGTCTATATCAAGGAAGAGATAGATTTGGATCAAAGTACCATTTGAGTTAACTAATCTAAGCCTGCTTATTTTGCTGATATTTTAACAGGAAGATAAAAGGGTCATGCAAGGGTGATGCTTACTGTGGTAGTATTTTAATCACCTACTAGCAAAGCACTTGAGAGAACAGGTTTCAAAGCAAATTTGTTACATATGGTTTTCAGCTTTGTTCCTAAAACAGATTTCAGCATCCAGGGGTTTTTTAGGTATGAGAGAAGTGCTCAATCAATGGAAAGTCAGAGGAAGTTTCTGAAAAGGTAAGGGTCTTGTTATGGAGCCTCATGCTTAGTAATGCAATAAACATGACAACTTAGTAACTCAATAAACTAAAGTATTGGAAGGATAAGTGGTGGCAATTAAAATCAAACCAACCAGGATGCCCGTTCATCCACAGGTATTGATGAATCTGTATCGACTAATGAAGGATCGTTATTTGTGGTGAGATCTGTAGGTGACTTGTCTGAAAGCTGAACTTTTCAAAGTGGAATCATGAGCTCGAACAATCCAACTTATGATGTTATTAAACAGAAATTGAAGACAAAATCCAAGGCTGACTATTCAGGAGAAGTATTAAACAGGATCATAACTACTTCTATTGAGTTTAGGGATACAGTTAAACTCAGCAATTCCAACCTGTAGGTTTTACCCGGCTCTGAAAGCTACCGATCAGTTTGGCTAGTCACTTAGGTGCTGGTGTAACTGGATCTGTGCTGAGCCTGTTAGCATTGCTGTATTACTGGCAATTTACTGTTTTGGAGTGAAGAAGTTGTATAATCTGTTTGGAAGCATGGAAAAATTATCTTTCAGAAGAGAGATTTGAAGTTTTCTTTAAAAAGGTCCCAAGCCCTACAAATAAGAGTGCCCATGTGCTGCATGAACCACACTGTAAGGCAGTGCCAGGCTGGGCCTTCTGCTGCAGAGTCCCTTCCACAGGGTGCCTGGTCCCTTCTGTATTGCCCCCTGGTGTTTCCTTGAAAATAACCAACAAAACCCCAACCCAGACAACTTTTTTGCCTCTGTTGTCTGTCTTTCTCTTACTGTGTCAAACCTTTGCATGTATTCCCAATGCTATGTCTGTGTTCTTTCATTAATTTGATGGCATGCTTCTATTCCCTGTTTTTCCTATGAAGTTGGCCACAAGATAGGAGCCCACAACTACAAATATTTCATTTACCTTACTCTTTGCAGGCATCTCTGTTCTATCTGTGGCTTGACTTACTGATAAAGAGATTTTGTCTTTTTCCATATCTCCTCCTTTCCTTTGCATATATGTGTTGGAACAGGAAGGACACCATTCTCTGATATTTTTAGGCTTTTCAATCGTGAAAATTTGTGGTTTTGTTAAATGAAAAGATGTCTTTACAGTGAAATGTCTTGCTCTGAGCTTTACAGCCAGCCATTCTGACTTCTATACTCACTGACAGCTCAGTTCTTAGGCGTTGGCTACAGTAAGATCTTGAAAACAAAACTAAGATGTGGCTCATGAGTTTTTCACTTCTGTACGTATACATATATATTTGCAAGGAAGATCCATTGTGGCAGAACTGACCCTAATGTCAAATTAAATGCAAAGCCAGCAGGGTTGGTGTGGAGGGGCAGTCAGCAGCCCTTTGTGATGACCTTGGCAGGAAGAGTTTCTGTGGACTGCAGCATAAGCTATTCCCTGTGGTGGAAGCTCTGAGAGTGAGCGGAAGGCAAGGCACATTCTGCCTAATCTCTCGAGTGGGTGTTTTTATCAGCAGATTGCAAAGCACGGTGTTTACAGCACCTAATTGTAAACTAGGGCTAAAGATGGCTCATTTTCTGGAAATGCTATTTAATAGAAGGGACCTATCTCCTTGATACTTGCTGATTCCTTCCAGTGCGTACCAACAACTGTTGGTGGCAGTAAGAAAAAGAAGGCTAGCATTCTAGATAAGTTTTTAGCATGAGATAGCAAGCAAGCTGCCTTGAAAAAGAGAGTCAATCTAGCTGAAACCTGACAAAACTGGAGGAGATATGCCGCTCCATGTTTTGGCAGGCCATGTAGTGCAGGAAGAGCAGTGCTTTCCTGACCTGCAAGGCTGCTGGCTGTGACTCCAGCTGCTGTCAAGGGCAGTGTGGAAAAGGAGGAATAGGCACTAGCCAGCTACCGTAGTCCTTGCGCCTTTAAAAGACTCCATTTATTAAAATTACCAAGAACTGTTTTAAAATGGTGGCAGCTTCCTGGAGCAGGTGACTTGGGCGGGCGGAGGGAAGAATTGGAGAAGGCATTTGCCAGCAGATTGGGCCAGGTAGACGAGTAACCTCTGTTCCTGTAGTTCTCACCTTGCTGCTGCTAATGATTTCCTTCTTGGGTATTGCATATACTTCAAATTCCATCAGTTTCTTTGTAGTATACCCCAAAATACAAGGGGAAATCTGCCTGCAAAGGAATTGGGTCAGGAATGGTCAGCATATCCCTCATGGTCCTTTTTTCCCCCCCTAAATATCCTAGACACCAATAGATCCATTGGATTAGTCTGCTATATTATAGTATTTCCTGAGGTTTAAAGTATATGTGAAAAAAATGGTAAAATAAGATGCCTTACAGCACGCTGAGGAATGCATTTGTGTATTGCTTCTTAGGTCTCTTTCTCACCTTTGGAATTTACTGTGGGTACGCTGAGAAATCAAAATGGCAAGGTCACAACTGATCCCGATATTAGTGGTCCTGAAATAATGTGTCTCTCATCTTGTCCAAGTCTCTGTAGGGCAACCTGAAAGGACAGCAAATTTCAGTAAAGGGCGGGACTACTTTGAATTATTAATGTCAACATTATCTTCTTTGTAGTCATTCAAGCTATATGTAAGGGTGGTGTGCTTTGGTTTTTGAGGAGAACCTGGCTTTATAAAACGACCCTAGAAGAAAATGGCATTATTTTAGTGATTTCGTATTTATC
The DNA here is from genome assembly GCA_013400835.1 of Zapornia atra. Taxonomy (NCBI): domain Eukaryota; kingdom Metazoa; phylum Chordata; class Aves; order Gruiformes; family Rallidae; genus Zapornia; species Zapornia atra. The sequence goes on from VZTU01015590.1 coordinate 42,705, forward strand.
TTGATAATATTCCTGATATTTATTGAGCAAAAGATCATAAAAAGACGAGCTCATGCTCCTGTCTGCAGCAGGAACTGACCAGGTAGATGTCATCTGTTCATTTGCTCATTTTTCAGAAGTCATCCTGTATTTGGAAATAAGGGAATTCAGATAAGTATATAAAATATTTTGCCATGGTTGTACCATCAGTCTAGTGAGGAGTGCTGGAAAGATGAGGAAAAAGCCCACAATACTTGAATTTGTGTGTTTTCCTCTTATCCAGACTATCATCTCTTTAATTGCAACTAAAAATCTAGACAAAACATACACAATAACATTGCCTGTGAGACTGTAAAATATAGTTTGAGGGCTTTGTGTCAAACACAGTTACTGTTTTGGCTTCTGATGTTTGCTACTGCTGCTTGAAGCTACTTCACAGCTGGGAGGGACAGGACTCATTCTAAAATAGGCAACAAAATGTTAATCTATGAGGGGCTGGAGTGGTGGTGCAAAACGTCAAAAAGACTGTTAGCTACTGTGTAAGACTTGGAGCTTCCAAGGATACAGCCAGAGGTCTAGTGAAGAGTGGTATGCAATAGATTTTCCAAAGTTTACCTTAATATGATGTAGGAGAATGCGGGCAGAATCCAGGTCTGTAACAACACAGGCTGTGGAAAATGAGTGTCCCTCCTGCCTGCCCTCGTGTTTCAAGTCAAAGCTCCATAACTGGCACAAAGCTAGAATAGTCTGGACCCCCACCAAAAATTGGCTTTGTTTATTTTCCTCCCATAGCAGGAATTAGTATTGAATAGATTTTGTCAAAAGCCAAAACTTTCAGAAGGTAAACTAGGAGCAGAGATTACGGAGTGCTCTAATTCTCAAGCATTGAGCACTCAGCAGCTTCACTGAGGAGTGGGAGTTGCTTGTCTGTTCAGCAGTTTTAAAATCAGGCTACTTGTTTAGCCTGACTTAGCCTGTGTGGTTTTTTAAAATGCATTACAGCACACTTCTGTGAATGACTATTAACAATGCCATTATGCAATTCTTTGCCATTCATAATGATAGGCATACCGCAGAGTGCATGCAGAGATAAATCCAACAAAACTAGGATTTATAATTAGACCTTGGGGGAAGGGAGGAGAGAAAGTAGCTATTTGGAATACATTTTCACTTTATGTCTTTATTTCTGAAAACGTGTGATGCGTCCATCTGGAGCTGAGCAGAATCTGTGCTCAGTCTGCTGGGAAGAGCATGATGGAATGTTCTGACAAGCCTCTTCTCAGAGCGACTTCCATCCCTGGAGTTACTCTCCCCTCGCTCGCTTGTTCCAGTCATCTGTCTCAAACTGAATCAAGATCTCTGTTGCAGTTAAGAGATAGTCATGTACAGGATAGATGCTGAAAGAATCAATAATACTCTTTGTGTGATATTTCTTCTTAGGAATTTTAACTGCTACTAAGTACTCCACCACTATTACCTATGGCCTTGTGTTTTATTTTCACCTCGCTACTGGGGTGCGTATTTTGGCAGAAAAGATCATGCCCTAAAGGCCTGATTAAACATATAAACCATGTTTTTAAAAAAGCTATACTGAGGATTGCATATCTGGACTGTTCCCACTTGGTAAGCATGGTGCTTGAATGTATAATGAAATGACAAAAATGGATTGATTCTGCAGGTTAATTAGGGACTAAGGATATAAGTGGCTGCGTAATTCAGGACTGTGGAGAAGAGACTAGACTTTTGCTGCTTTTTTTCACATTTAAGTAAATAACTTCTTGGAGCTGTATTAATGACAATAGGTAATGAGACTGTAGTTTATACTGAGGTTTGAGGGATTTCAGCATTAGGGAGAATTTTCAGTTCAACATTAGCTGCACTCTGGTGGTCTTCCCCGGTGTTGCTGTTTAAAATGATGTCACCTTGTGCTGAGTTACTCTTCAACTGTAAAGATGCTATATCAAAAGGTTTGAGGAGTATCTCCATTGCTTTTGATGAGGCTGGGGTAGTGGTAAATTACTGGTGATGTGGGAGGATAGACTGGGCAAGAGAACATGGGCTTCATGAAGATGGATGTGGGTTGCATGCTGGCTGTTGGCTGGGCACGGGAGCCAGTATTGCTCCATGCACAAGGATCCAAACAAGCTGGGCGATGCAACTGGTCTGGGTCAAACCTTGAGGGGATCAGATGGAGAATTCCTGACTACTTTTGTGGTCAGAAGTACTGTTCCCTTATACCCAATGTGCAGAATAGCCATGGGAAAAAGTGCCATCCGGCACTCCGCTCTTGTGTCTAAACCAAAGTCATGAAGAGCTGAAAACAATTACTTTGCCCAGTTGTGACTGTCTTGAAAACTTATGTGGTCTGATTAATTTTATCTTTGGAACGTGTACAACCTGATGGGATTTTTAAATAACCTTTAGACTTTTTCATTAAGTTAATGCATATTAATTCATGGCAGAATGAATCATATCTTGATTCATATTGTACACTGCTTGGATTTAGTCACTAATGCAGAAATTAAAGTGGTCCAAAAAATAAGTAAATGTCATCTTATTCACTCAATACTACTACATTTCTTCTAAGGTCAGATTTTCATATAATGATAGCATGATGCAAATAAACACATCACTCCTTTAGTCCTTTAACGCATAATTTATAGGAAAAGAGTCTTTTTTTTTTTTTTCCCCAAACAAGAACCCTTGGCTAAAACATGTGAATATTACACCATGAGACATTACTGAGAATAAAACATTACTGAGAATAAAAGAAACCTGTCACTCTAACTGCGATTCAGTAGGAGACAATGTTTTTGATAATATATATGATGTATAAGCTAAGATGCAACATTCTGTGTTCTCTTTTCTAGCTTCAGTGTTAGTATTTGAAGCTTCTGTGGTTTGTAGGTTTTTGAGGCTTTGTGGTACCTTCACACTTCACTTGAATTGAATGGAACTTGTTAAGTTTCTGCTTGCAAAAAATCCAAGTTGAGAAGAATGTTATCAAAAATTTGAGGAGAGAGGGGAAAGAGGAGATCTGGGGCATCTGCCTCGAAAGTGGGTTATCTAAATCTGACATGCTGTTGCCTTTCCTTATCTATATTTATTGTAGTGAAAAGTGTGGATGTGTACTGCTTCCAAACCCAAATTTGCCATTCACTTCCTTCGTACTTGTTTTGAATGAGTACGCCTACCAAATCTGCAAAGCACAGCAGGGTTGGTACCTTAGCACTGGCATTTGCTGCTCCACTTGTGGAGGTATCCTGAAACAAGCGGTCATAAAAGTAGAGACAGGGTCCTGTGAGGACACGGCCTTTCAAGACAAGCTCTAGTTGTTCCTAAAGTATAAACACCTGCAAGTGAAGATGCGAGGGGTTTATATCCACTTAATAATCCCTGTAATTATACTTTATTTTTGTGTTTATTGTTGTGTTTGTTTGAAATTAACAGGGTGAGTGAAACTATTATGCTGCGATGTTTCTGTGACTTCGTATTTGGACTGTCCGTTAAACTCAAAAGTGAGAATTCAACAAGAGCTATGGCTATAGGAACGGCTGCTCACTGCATGCTGAGGAATCTGTGGGGTTTCCCTGGCAGTTTTTATGATTCTATAAACACCCAGGAAATAGCTTGCTTACAGCTGGGATCTCTTATGACTTGTAAACATGATATGAGGGTGTATAACAACAGTGAGTTTAAACTCAGCTGATAGCTCATCCGGTGAGGATTTACATTTTTGACTTACCTCCAATGCTTCCGTTGCTTCACAGGGGCAGTGAAAGCTGTGCCTGAAGGTGGTAACCGTGGTGCAAAACGTAGTCACTCATTCCAGGTGGTGTATTTTTAGTGCATACCGATGGCTGTTTGATAGCAAAATCAGCGTTACGTGTAGCAGGAGTAGTTTGGTGGAATTATGCGAGTTACTTGTGTGCCTTTGGAACTGCTGTATATTCTTTCTGGACTTTTTCACAGCCCCAGTTTAAAACCACACCCCTTATGAACCTTTCTTAAATGATGAGTTCAGTTAGTCCCAAGAGGCATTTAGTTTTAAATGTTTTGTAAGCCTAAGAGGAATTTAAAGATGAGAATCCATTTTGGTCAACTGTGACAACTTTGCTTTTTTTTTTTTTCCTTGAAAATGTGTCTATCTCCCTGCTGAACAAATGATTGGCACTTCACTACTTTTAAGTAATCCAAATAATTACAGCAAGCAAATTTATTCAGTAGCGTGATCCATTGCCAAGATAAGCATTAGCACTAATGGCTATCTCAGCAAAATCTTCTGTGGCAGCACGAAATGGCAATGCTGGCAGCCTCTTTTTGTGTTGAATTATGTTGTGAAAAACTAGAGGTACATTCTGTTTTGGTTGAAATTTAGGAACCAAACCCCAGGCATATAAAACCACTTCTTCATGTAAAATGTCTTAGCTGGACTGTATCAATCCTTTGTGCACATGTGCTGGGTTTTGACTTGTGTACCTATGTGTAGTCACAGCGCTAGCTATGCTCGGGCAAGATGTGGCCGGAGATCCTTGACGTGGATCTCAGCCCTCGGAGGGGCCTGACATGGATCTCAGCCCTCAGCGTGGTTTTTCTATTGCACAAATGGTCTGCTGCGACAGCCAGGGAGCTGACTGCAGGCTCCAGGGCTGATTCCCTCCGACACCAAGCTGGTGATCCGTAGGGATCCTTGCTATGCTTTGTAGTGCGGGATAGCTGCACAGCTCCCAGTGTATGTCCTCAGGTTTGCTAGCTAGAATAGAACCCAAGAACTCGAAATAAAAAATACAGCCCTTTTTTTGGAGGTGTTCAAAGTATATTAGAGAAATGTACAGACAGAAGCAGAAGCGTGGTCCCTTTGACATGCTATCAACGTAGTAATCTGCATGAGCTGCCAGGAAGATGCAAACTGGAGGGTGTGATTGAAGCCTGACCTTCCAGAATGAGCTTAAAGGAGTGTGTTCAACATAAGTACAATACCTGCTGTGTTTGTACTCAATCTGCTCAACTTGATCTATAATGAAAACTTACCATAGAGCTTGAAAAGAAGAAAATAATCAGAACTGTATTCACTTATGTATTCATTGTAATTTATCTGTTTGTTTTGGCTACTGGCTGTTGATTATTTATATACATTTCAAGTGCAAGAACTTTGGGGAAACAGTGTTTCAGTATAATATCTAAATATAGACAAGTGTTTTTGCTAGTATTAATATCTACCAAAATAAATGAGTTCATTACACACAGATACAGAAATCCATGATCTGTGATGGAATGCAAGATGTATGTTTTCCAGAGTAGCAATTTTAAGATATATCTGTAACGAGAAGGCCTCAATGTGTGAAGAAACCAGGCTACAGAGTTTGCTCTCTCTCTTCTTTGCTCTCTAGAATGAAATACTTCCTTTAGGCTTTAGTTATTATTTTTGTCCTGTTTACAAGTCCTTCACCCAACTGCACAATTATGTTTCACAAGAATGGAGGGAAATATTTTCAAATATCAATGGTATACCTAACAGGTGCAGGCATTTTGGTTATCCTGGTTACTAAAGTGAGAGCTGTGGAGGATGCCTGTAGCACATCAGTCTACGTTCTTCAAGCAGACTGTTTTTCATTTCCTAGGATCATTTACAAGCTGTAACGATATTAATCTATTTGTATCCTCTTCCAGCACTTCCTTTGCTTTGCTGTGTAAGCCCTTTAACGTGGATTGACTGGAGAAGAACAGATTTGTCCTCCTTGCTGTCTGCCTGAAGTGCCCTGTGTGACTAAAGAGCAGGGCTATTGGGGGAAGGATGACCTAATATGCTGCAGGCAGGAAGCAGAGCTGATTAGTCTGCCTCAGAGATGCTGTTACAGGGTGTGACTGGGGTAATATAAATCTGCTAAGGAAGGCTTTTCTTACAGCAATGACCACAGAAACATGGCTTGAATGAAAAAAACCCTGAGTATGTATTAATCAATGCTTGGTTACTTATTGATATGAGCATGTGATAATTCCCTACACATAATGTGATGGCGATCCTCCTTTCTATTTCAGCTTCACTAATTCAAATTATGCCTCTTTTTTTCTTATGTAGAAATGTTTTTTTTTGTTGGTGTGGGGTTTTTTTTGTTGGTTTTTTTTTTCAAAGCAGAACAATCTTCACACCAGACCTAACAAGGATCCACCCCAGGACAATGTGGAAGTTCTATGCTTAATCCACTATCTGATGGTTCAGGATAGAGATTTGAACTGATAGCTTTTGTCTGTTGACTGGAAACATGTAGGCTTCAAATCTCTTTGCATACAAGAAAGGGAGTACTTTCTCAAATCTTTGTGCTTGGACATGGAGCTACAAGGTCAAAGGGAGATGAGGCAAAAAGAACTGTTAGTATATCAGCAGATCAGTTTGAGCAACCTGGTTTAATGAAGGTTCCCCCCACCATGGCAGAAGAATTGGAGTTAGATGGTCTTTAAGGCCCCTTCCAAGCTAAACCAGTCGGATTCTATGGGGTTTTTCCAGCTGAGTTACTTGACAAATTCAAACTGCATCTGTAATGTATCAGGCTGGAACAGTCTTTTCAAGTGAAGTTTCTGTATATTGCATAAATTATGCCTGATGATGTGACACATATGACATCAATGCCTTTGTGGCTATAAGCATATTTGATATTACTGAGTTAATATTACCAAACTCTAATCTTCAAGTGCTTCCATGGCACTACTTCCATTGAAAATTTACCAAAATCTCAGAGTTTTGTCTTAGTTGCCAAATGCAGCAATGATAGCGAAGTCAAGTAAAACCACAGTGAAAGTGAAGTATAATTTGCTTATTATGGAGCAAGAAATTAATCTTCATGATTTCCTGAGCTTACATGTCGCAGTTTTGAACTAGTTAGCCTGCTGCCTTCAGTCTACTAGCACTAACCTGTGTTTGAAAGATTGGGCTTTGAGATAGATGTGATAGTGCGCAGAGAAATGGCAATGTGGCAGATCTCTTTCTAGAATAGAAGGGAAAGTGGCAGCAGAGTATAGAAAGCCTAAAGTAGCAGGGAATCAGCAGTAGACCTTACACAGACCTAAGAATCAAGGGAATATTGCAATGACAAGAGGACTGTGAATGTGAGGAGAAACTTTCACAGGGTGATGGAGCCCTGGTACAGGCTGCCCAGAGAGGCTGTGGAGTCTCCTTCTCTGGAGACATCCAAACCCGCCTGGCCGCGTTCCTGTGTGATTTAGTCTGGGTGATCCTGCTCTGGCAGGGGGGTTGGACTGGATGAGCTTTTGAGGTCCCTTCCAACTCCTAATGCTCTGGGATTCTGTGACTCTGATCAGCAGCAGTCTGAAGTTTAGACCTGATGTGATAGCAATAAAAACAATCCAGTCTACAATCAAAACAGGCAAAATAGTGGGCAACACCAGAAAATGCTAAAATTGTGAACAAATTTGCATCCTCTCTGCATGAATGTAAAATGTAGGATGTTGTTTGCTGTCTTACAACTGAGTAGTACACACCATGCATGGGATTTAGTACATTTCTACCATAGTGTTGTAAAGTTGTCTTTGATAAATGTGTCTGTGCTACTGTTACTCATACAAACTTGTACTGCCTGGTTTTGCTCCTGTTTTTGTCTATTGTTGGTTCCATCATTTGTAAGACAATGGCACTCACAGGATTAAGCCTGGGTGTTAGTTGTTGCCCCTTAGTGACATCTCAAAAATCACCTGGGATATGCTAGAGGATGGTCTTTTCAGAGGAAAGTAAATGAAAAATGTGAAACTCCTTGAATTGTTCAGTGTACTTACTTCCCTTTGTATTTTCTCTTCCACATTCACTGGAATTTTCAAGGAAAAAATATTTAAATCAACCTTAGATTTATCTATGCCTACTTCTTAGGATGTGAGATCTAATGAGCACATCTTCCTCAGGACTATGGTGACACAGATGAAGGTAATATATTGCAGCTGAAAAGTAGCTGTGTGAAAACCTGGCTGATGGAGTTTTAGCACTCCTGTATCATATTCGTGCTTGAATTTATGCAAATGGGAACTTGGGACTAGAAGCTTCCGCATGAAATCATGGATGGGAAGTCATCAGTGCTTGTTCTGTCTTTTCAAAGACCCTTCATTGTGTGTCTGTCACTGAGCTTGATACTGGAAACACAGGAGAAGCATAGCTGATGGTAAATGTGTTTATCTGATGAGATAAATCAATGGCATCCACCTAAACTGGCTCAGCTATGCTAATGAGCATGGGTTGCTGTAGGTTTTGTGGATAGCTTTGAAGCTTTATGTGGCTAATACATATGTATCTTCTGATTTAAACAAGTCGGGTACCTTAATGCTGGAAACAGTTTCAAAATGACTGGCTGCCTTTGGGAACACACAGGTATGGGCATTCAGGAGGAGGATGGGAAGAGTTATTTTGTTCTCTGACTGGTACGCTGCCAGATGTAAAGGCTTCAAACGAGACCCTGATCTCAGCGGAAACCAAACCTGCTGCTCTCTCCTCACAATGAAGAGCACTCAGTGGGGAAACTTTCACACTACGTTGTACCGTATGCCATGAACTTGATGTAGGGAGAAACACACTTGATTAACACTTTGCAGTGTTTATATATTCACAAACAATTTGCCCATCTTCTCACTTCTCTGCCTTGCTTCTTCCGTTTGCCGCTCCTCCGGGTTGCACACAATTTCAAGGCAGTCTTAACAGCAAGTAACACCTCTTCAATGTAAAGGTAATGCCTTTCAGTGGGGCTTATGGAAGAGATTCGAGACCTTAAATAGTAACCTGGTGTCTTTATTCTTCCAAGCGTACCGTTTATCTGAGAGATGCATGTTTTAGGTGCAGGAAGCTATCTTAGCCTTCCCATTTAGGGAACAGTGGCTCTTCTCTCAAGCCACGTGTGGCTTGTGAGCAGCCCTCAAGTGGCTGACGTGCCAGAACTTTTAAGCACATCACTTTTAAGGCGTGATGGCTGCTGAGAAACTGGAATTACCAACTCTCAGTTGTAGACCGCACCAGGTCTCTCTGGGATATGACTTTCTAACAGTGGAGCAGAAATCTTAGGAAATACAATCTTGGTCTACTTGAAAACCTCAAAATCTTCTGTTCCTCTTATTTCTTTCAGATGCACTGACTAATTTCATAGTGCTTTGGTATGAGGTGAAGACAGCAGGCATGGCAGCTACTGCAGTAGTCCTGTCAGTGTGGAGGAGTGAATGCCTGCTCTGGCTATGTGGACTAGTGTGGCTCCTGCTTTTGTCTGTGTTAGCTTTAGAGGAGTTCAGCTGGTCTGCAGCCTTTGCAACCACTTATCCTGTGAATTTGAGCTGGGCTATGCAGGCAGAATTTCAGGAATATTCTGTGTGAAGGGTATGTTTGCTCTCCCACTCAATCCCACTGTGCCCTTGTGTGGCCTCACTGGATTTGGGGCTCCTAGAAAATAAGAGGACCTGTAGAATTTAGTTGTATGGTTTTCTGCTGGTATTTCTGCCATGGCTTTAAAAAATAGCATCCCAGGTTTGCAGAAGTGTCTATAGTTGTGTCTGTGACTGAATAAGCTATAGGAATCTCATTAACACAGACAGGGGGTTGCTGCCCAGATCCTCTCCTTCTGTCACTGGGATTTGGGACTGGGTTTCTACATGTTTGCTAGATGCAATAGAGTGAGGGATTGATGTTATTTCATAGGGGAAGGGCTGTGGATCCTGTCTGAGATGAAAACAGAACGTTTTTGTTCCCACTTTCGGTACGTGGGTATAGCGGGCAGAGAGGGAATGCAGACTTCCAGCTAATGCAGGCATACGCTCCTACTAAAGTGGAGGAACACTTCCATTTTGTCTTTCAGTTAATTTTCAATCATGTCCAGGCAAAATGAAGTAAGACCACAAAGGACTGAACAGTGAAAAAGCAACTGATGGCAATCTAAGAAATTGAAAAATCCAATTCAGTTTGTGTCACTGGTTAAAGTTAAAACTGTTTAATTTGAAAAAGAAATAAAACATAGCTTTGGCTTATCACCCAAATTGCTTTTCATTATTTCAGCTGATTTTAAAAGCTGTGTAAAAGGGGAGGGGATGTGGGGGTGGGGGGGACATGACTGTCTCTATTTAATGTACAGAAACTCTTAATATGTTTAAATAAGCAATTACGCTGCAGGGAAGGAATATAATGGTTTAATGCAAGATGTCTTGGAGCTCCTTCAGGCTTTTCCTTTGTCTCTTGTAAGGAGATGAATTCCAATTGCTGTTTTCTTTACAGGTGGCATTCAGCCAGCCCAAACCTGCTAATTGTCTGTTGTCATGGTTATCCTCTGCATGCATGCCACTCACTGGACAGCCGTCATAAAATTTTAAATGTCAGTGCAGGATAGTTCAAGGATGTTGTTGGGAGGAAAGGGAGGTGTGTTTATAGTGAGAAAGCAGTCAAGAAAGAAGACAGTTTGAAAAATAACAGCCTTTGGTTGGGGTTGCTGTTTTGAGATGTGAAAGAGTGAGATGAGAAATTCCTGTTTAGTAAAGTAGAATCATGAATCGTTTCTCAGTAGTAGCACAGAAGCTGCAATTATAATCAGAGCCCTTCTATGCTGCAGTCTGCCTGAGGTAAGGACCTGGTCCTTGTCCTCAAACTTTTCACTGTCTAAGTGGTAAGAAACTGGGGGGCAAAATATGTAATCAAGCCGAGCTGAACTGTGATGGTTCCATGTTTTCTAAATTTTGCCATTTCATCATTTACCTCTTGCACAGAAGGTGTAAATTTGGAAGGCCTGTTAGGCTAGAGGCAATAGTAACAGTAACAAAAAAGGGAAGGTTGGAGAGGAAGTAGAGAGGAAACCTGTTTGTGGAAATAACTAGGGGTGAGGAGGAGCAAATGATCAACCAGGAGCTGGGAAGGACTCGGGGTTCAGTCTCAGGGACCACCATGGCACGGTTGCTGTCATAGTATTTTGACAGACTGAAGATAGCTCTGTTTCTTCCAAAAGGCAGAGGGTTTTGTTAGGGCCTTTGAAGGAGGTCCATAGGATGGAGGGGTTCACAAGAGATTTTTATTTTCACTCTCTATCTTTTATGCTGGTAAATGCCTGCTTCTGCTTATCCAGCAGACCCTGACCTGATCTCCAGAGCCCCTGGGGAAGCTGTCCTCTATCACCAGTGAGGATGGAAATGGGGGACAGAAGCTTTCCCTGTTTTGTCACTGCTGTAGCTTTTCACATGAAATCTTACATTAGCCCTGCTTGGATTACATTCTGGCTATAAACCCAGAGCAAGCTGTTTCACAAGCTGTGATCAGTGAACCAGTAGCTATTAGGAGAATGAAAGCAAGTTCTTAAAGCAATGACACTTTCTTCTTTACAATAAGTAATATGAGGCCTGGAATTGGCTACTGTAATGGTTTCCTCATGTTTGTACTTCCAGGCAAGCCTTTTCCCAGGTCTCTCCAGCAACAGTACAGAGTGGGATTGGTATATATAACCAGACTTGAACATGCTGTGGAGTTTCCCAAATAGTTCTTGCAACTTTCAGAGAAACAGTGTGACCTGGAGTACTGAATCTGTGCTACTTAAGGGTTTTTCTTAATCCTCACTATCTTCTTGTTCTCAAACAGTTTATTTTCTAGAGCTTCATATGTATGCCTGTATGGAGCAGGGCAAAAGGCTGTATGTTCAGTCTGAGCTGGCTGATGAAAACCAGGTTAGATATTAGAAAAAAGTCTTCACCAAAAAGGTTGTCAAGCTCTGGACCAGGCTGCCCAGGGAAGCCGTGGAAGTCACCAGCCCTGGGGCATTTAAAAGCCCTGTAACCTGGTGCTTGGGGACATGGTTTAGCGGGGGGCTTGCAGTGCTGGGTTAACAGCTGGACTCAGTCTCAGAGGTCTTTTCTGACCTCAATGGTTCTGTGATACTAAGTTCTGTAGCCACATTAGTACAGCGCTGCAGCCAGAAGTCTAGTGTAACTTATGCTAGCTATCTTATTTCGGTAGGATTTCTGCTGATGGCTCCAAACCATACTCTGACTTGACTCAGGCCAGGGAGGTGTGCTCACTCTTTGGGGGGATCACTTGGTCCGTGCAGAGCGCTTAACCAACTCAAAAAACACTTTGCCAACGACATGGCACAGTGAATAACTTATGGCTATGCATCTTAGAGCACCAGGAGTGTGAATCTCACTTGCAGAATGCTTGCATTGCTGGACTTGAGTTGTTTGCTCCTATTGTACAATTTTCCAAAATTCAGGGGTATACCTACCTAGCTGAGACCTGAGGGATGGACATCTGTAATTACCCATTAATCTACGCTGATTAAATAACATTAAACTGATATATCAAGTGCAGGAAATAATAAAAATTCCACAGTGATTTTTCACACGTGTGAATATACACCATGGTTAAAAATAGAAGACCTAGTTAAGTTGGGTTTTGTAGCAAGTAGGAAACACTGGTTTATTTTTAAAGGGCTTTTCCAGCAAAGTTGTGGTAAAGGTACTCCAAGGGACAGAAATGAAAATCCTAGGAAATTGCACAGTCCTTCCAGACGGGCAGTTTCAGCTGTGGTGAGTTCTGCTTCCATCAATAGTAAAGGTCAGCTCTTCAAAAAACTCTTTAGCAGGGTTGTGGGGTTTTTTTTGTGCTAGGTTTTTCCAAAGCAGCTTCCAGTGTCTTCATGTAATACTCGTTCAGTCTAGTATGTCAGTACTGAATGGTACCCTCGGAAGCTTCCCGCAGGGGCACAGGAAACGCTTCCTTTCTCATAGCTTACGAGTCCAGGTAACCAGGATGAAATACACCCAATAAACTATTACCCCTGCTCCCAGTGTGCCTTTGTGTATTTCCCAACACTTCTGTGGGGTTTTAGGTGTGGATAAAAGTTCTGAGCCCAATTCACCTTTTGGGGAAGGTTTGGCAGGAATATTGTTGCGAACTGAGATATAGAGATGCCAAAATCTAATTTTGCAGGATCCTCTTTCTGTGTGGTGCCTTTGTGAATGCAGATTCTGAGGTGGGTACAGCACCTGCCTAAGCTCCAGCTGGCTTCAGGTATTAGGGCTCTAATACCTGCAAGCATTTCAGTCTCTCCCGCTATCTGCAAAGCCTGTTTGACATATCTGAAATTCATAAATTCGTAGCACACAGAGCTGGGAAGAATCACTGTGATTAAACTCTTCCACAGTGTTAGGCAGAGAATTTCCCACTGACTTCTCTTTAAGCAGCTCCATAATTTGGAGTTCAACAGAAGTATGCTTCTAGAAAAGTGTCTGATTGTGCCTTAAAATTCTCAAAGTGTGTCTTGTATCCTTTAATCATTCCTTCCCACTAGTGGGATTCCCTGAAGTGTCAGTGGGGTGTGGGGGGTTTTTTTGTGTGCTGGCATTAGTGTAGGTCATGCTGATGTGCTGGTGTATGCTGTTTAAGGAGCTTGACGAGGTATTCATTGAAGTAATTGTGAGATATGTAATAATTGTGCATTCCAGTACTGTGAGGTAAACTTTGGTCCTTGGGATCGAGTGCCGAGTGTTGTCTTGATGCCAAATATAGCAAGGGTGGTACTTCATGGAAAATGATGCCTGTGTTGTGACTGAAGGGGTAAGTATTTCCTCTCATGACACAAGCAGTGGATCAAAAGCTGTGTCTCTTAACTGTGGTATTAGCTGGCATTAAAGCTACTATAGAGCCACTGTTTTTTGGTAAGATGACTAGGAGAAAACTTTGAAGTATGTGAAAAATTTATTGTCATCAAAATTGGAACTGTTTTGTGTCAGCCTTCTCAGGCCAGTGCTGCGGTTGGTATGCTCAAAACTTCTCTCTGAATCTTGGAGAATCTTTTATACCCCCCTGCACTGATTTTTTTTTTTT